>CM041779.1:47880144-47926916 GCA_023374045.1 Limonium bicolor | reverse complement strand
TTGCTCTCTTTCTCTTCTCCATTCACGTAGAGAGCTCACCTCCATGAAAGCCTCCACCCTCTCTTGCACACCACTTGCTCATTTAAGCTCCAAAATCCAAAACAAAATAAGTATATTCTTCTTAGTTAGCTCAAGCTCCTCCTTTCTATCTTTTCAAAACTTCAAGAGCTTCATTTGGTGGCCAAGTCAAACCACCATTAGAGGAGGAAAATGAGGAAGGAAATTCAAGTTTGGAGACTCCATTGGCATCTCCATTCTCTTAAGGTAAGAAAGTGTAAGAAAATCTAGGTTCCACCATTTTCTTCACATGACCGAAAATATATACTCATGGGACTCATGTTTATGCCTTGTTCTAGCTTGTTCTCTACTCTCAAAGGAGAGGAGGTCCTTCTAGCTTCACATCCAAGGTTGTCTTGAGAAAACCAAGGGGTAAAACAATCACATTAATACCTTTAAAACATATTTTTAAACCTAGGGTTTGTCCCTGTTAGGGTTAAGTGTTATCTAGTACTCATTGGAGTCATTGGATATTGGTTAGAACATTGGCAAGGAGAATCACATTGGTGACCGAGTTGAACAAAGAAAACCTAAGAAGAAAAGCTTTTAAGCTGTGTGAGAAAACAAGGTAAATTACTTACCTTAAGTTGTTGGGTTTTTAAGGGAATGATGGGGTATATGATGAGTTTAGTGTAGAGTTATATGGAAGGAAGGTCTATAAAACCTAGGGAAACAATGAATATTCTTGTGAACTTGTGACTAAGGAGCAAATGAGAAAAGAGATAGTTTAAGGATGTAAAGGTGAAGTACAAGAAGCATTTTATTTCAATGGGAGCCTTGTTGAGTGTATTCGCAGGTTGAAGGCACATATATATGTGGAGATTCAGTGGTTAAGATTATGTATCATTTAAGGGCCTAAGTGCCAAGCATTTTAAGCTTAAGCACTATATGATTTTGATGTGGTGAAGTTTTAGTGTAAATTGGGGTGCTAAGGTGTTGTGATGAGGATTTGTGTGGTATTGGTGTTTGATGAAGAAAAACCATGTGTTAGGAAGCTATATACTAGAGAACCTATGGCAAAATTTAAAGGAGAGTTAAGTGTTAAGATATTCTAAGGGGATTTAATGACTAAGAAAGTACTAGGAGAGTTCTATGGGTTGTCTTGATGAAAAAGGGTGAAGTTAAGATGTTTAATGACTTATAATGACTTAGGTATCACCGTGGAGGACTTATGGATCAAGAGAATGTATTTGAGTATTTAGGACTTAGGCAAATGTTGGTGCACAACTAGGAAGGAAATAATGTGATGGTAATGGAAGTTTAAACTTGTTAAGGAACTTTAAGTGAATGCTAAAGGAGTTAGATAACGAGAGATGCTTGGGAGATGATGTAATAGTGGTGAAGAGAACATTTGGCATAGTGGTTACATTAGGTATGAACCACCAAAGAAAGAAACCTAGAGGAAAAACATTACAAGTGTTAGCATTATACAAGGAAAATGCATAATGACTAAGATGGATTTTGGTGGATGAATTAAGGTTTTTAAGGAGGGCTTAAGGTGTATTTGAGGTGCCCAAATGAGGTTAAACATATGAGGATATATGAGGAGAAGTTTAGAGTTGAAAAAGAAATTAGAAACAAGTTTTTAGAGCCGACGGCCTTAGGACCGGACTTGCAAGGTCGGTCGGGCTCTGTTACACTACCGGGAAATGTTTCTGGAATCGACCGGACTTGGGGGACCGGACTTGCAAGTCCGGTCGGGCTTGTTTGTGAGAGGGGAAATGTTTCTGGAATGGACCGGACATGGGACCGGACTTGTCAAGTCCGGTCGGCATGAATTTAGTACGGATTATAAGTCTCTGGAATCGACCGGACATAGGACCGGACATGTAAGTCCGGTCGGAGTGAATTTTCTAACGGTAAAAGGTACTGGAATGGACCGGACTTGGCAAGTCCGGTCGGTAAGTCCGGTCGAGCCTAAAAAAAAAAAAAGAAAAAGAAATTTCAATTTCTAAAAATGATAATGGGTAATGAGGTATGCCCATGGTGGGGTAGTAATGATTGGGACCCTAAGAACTTGAGGAATTAGGTTAAGATTAAGTATAAGTTTTAATGTTTAAGTTAAGTTTGTAAGATTAAGTGATAAAGACTTGAGAGGTTATTGAATGGAAGTCCTTAGGGACTAAGCGAGTTAAGTAAGGTGCAAATAACTAATAACCTAAGAATGAATGAATGTTTTAGGTTTGTGAGTTGGGACCCCGAAGAAGATTAGTCAAACAACGAACGACGGTGAACGGTACAATCCTTTTCGTGACCTGCTTGCTAACGAGGTGTCCCTCGGCTTGTGTGCTATCTGTTTATTTGCTATGACTAAACAAGATAAAGCATGCAACCGGTTATATGTTCTCGTTGTGTTGTGTTATATTTACACTAACCCGCGAGGCTTGAGATTGTTACTAACCAAGTTTAGTACTTAATGAGTTAAGAATAAGAGTTAAGTTGATGGTGTTGGTTAATGCCCGATAAGGCTTAGCTAGCACATGGTGTTTAAGATGTCTACTAACTGGAACTTGAGTGAGGAAACCCGGGACCGATCTCCGGTCATGCATGCTAAGTGGAAAGGGGGACGGTATCTGAATCAGATCCGCCCTCCGCTTAAGGACTTGTCTTCGGACTTGTAGCCTAGGGCCGGTTGCCGGCTCAGCTACGCTGGACTCCCGTCCAGAGTAGGTGGCATTAAGATGGTGCGGTGGGATCACCTAAATCCCAGGTTCGAATTAAGCTACAACCAATCCCTTCCAGGAAAGGTTTGTATACTGAGATTAAGATAAGATTGAGATTGAGATTAAGATTAAGGTAAGGTAAGGAACTGAGATTAAGGAAATGAGGACTAAGGAGGGGGTTACTAACCCACTTGTTAAGGGAACGCTTGAGTCGTTCATTGCTTGTGAACTATATATGTTCATCTGTGGTTATTGTTATTGCACTTCATATAATGTTTGTGTATGTAATCAATTTCCATGCTATCGACAATTAGTCGTCGTAGCCCCGTTAGCTTGGGGGCCATGAGAGGGTGTACCAGCATTCGTGCTGACCCCTCGGGGGCTATTTTTACACTTGCAGGTAGAGGCCGATGAGGACGCACTACGAGAGTAGGAGCGGTTAGATTTTTTGTGGGACATTTATTTTGAGTTCGGGTTGCGCCTGTGCACCCGATGTCTATATTAAACTGATGTAAGTTGGGATTATGTTTGAGATACTAGTACTCGGTTGGTCGTGTGGTATTATGAATGTTGACGTGTAAGTTGGATAATTGTTTTTGGATAAGTCTTGTAAGTATTTAAACCGGTATCTTCTAACGATCAGACCGTGGAAGGTCCAGGAGTTGTTTATTTCCGCTGCGACATATTCGATTAAGTGTTCAGATTGCGATAACCACGATAGGCTTTGGATGGGGTGTTACAACAATAGAGGCCAAGGGGAGTACCGAGGCAACCAGCAGCGGGCTCCAGGGAAGATCAACGTGATGAGCCGGGCCGAAGCTGAGGCCGAGGCAGAGGTGTTAGCAGGTACCTTTTCTGTTCATGGTACTTCAGCACATGTTTTGTTCGATACTGGAGCTTCTTATTCTTTCGTTTCTGAGGAATTTGTTAAGAAATTGGGCCTAGAAATTTGTAAGACTTCTACCATAGCAGTATCTATACCCTCGGGGCGGGTAATTTCTTGTAATGCTGTATTGAAAGATGTGGGGGTAGACATAAAGGGGGAGATATTTGTAATTGACCTGATCCAGTTCGTTCTCCCCGACTTCGATATTATTTTGGGGATGGACTGGCTAAGCAAGTATAAGGGGAAGATCGATTGTGGAGAGCAGAAGATCGTTCTGAGAGGACCAACGGGCCGAAGAGTCTCCTACAGTAGCATGGAGAAGACACCGGGAGTAAAGATAGTTCAGCTATGTCAATTCTCTCCCAAGTGAAGAAGGGACAGCAGGCATATCTCTGCCATGTCCAGGATTTGAGACAAGCGTCGAGCCCATTAGAAGAGATTCGGGTGGTGAATGAGTTCCCTGACGTCTTTCCAGATGAGATTCCGGGTATGCCGCCAGACAGGGAGGTAGAGTTCAGCGTCGACCTTGTGCCAGGAGCAGCGCCTATCTCCAAGGCCCCATACCGTATGGCGCCATCAGAATTGAAGGAACTGAAAGTCCAGTTGGAGGAGTTATTGGAGAAGGGGTACATTCGCCCGAGTGTATCGCCATGGGGAGCTCCTGTCTTGTTCGTAAAGAAGAAGGATGGGAGCATGAGGCTGTGCATAGACTACCGAGGAGGCTACGTGGGAGGTAGAAGAGGAGATGAGGAAGAAATACCCACAGCTCTTCGAGCAGGTAACCGTTTAAGACTTATGTCAAGTTCAGTTGGATTCAACTTTCGGTTTCAGTCTTATGGTTGGAGTATCACCTAGACTTAGCTTCGAGGGCGAAGCTTTCTTTTAAGGGGGATGAGATGAAATACCCGTGAAATTTGGCTTAGGATTAAATTAGTATATAGTCGGGAATGATATGAGTAAGATTAATAAAGGCCCAGAGAATCAATATATATATATCGATATATTTACATCCGTTTCAAATAACGTTATTATGTTCAAGTTCACGAATTCGATTTTACTTCTTCTTAAAATAATTTCCTCTTCCTAACTTATTTATACAGCTATTGTGTATTTATCCCTCTATCTATTTATTTAGATAATCCTTCCCAATCTTTACTAGTGATCAGTTAGCTCTCCTTCTAAATTATTTTAATCAGATAATATTTAATTATCTCCTTGATTCGGAATCTAGATCCTTCCATGACTTTTAAAGGTTATTTAATTACTTGGTTTTCAGATTGATATTATTGTTGTTACTATTTTACAAACTATTTTTCAGTTCTCTCTCTCCTTTTAAAATCAAAGGTATTTATTAACTTATTTCTATCTTATCATAATAATTATTTTCTATTTAATCTCACGATCTCCTTCATCTTCAATACGCCGTCACAACACCCTTCTCTTTCTTCAAGCTCTCAAACTCTTTTGAATTCACGCTCTTACTCTCCAACGTCGTTAGGCCGCTTCTCTGGTGCCGGAATTGGTAGAAGGGTAAGGGGAATCCGTTGGTAAGATTAGATGAATAATTTGCTAGTCTTTGGGTAGTATCTGATTGTGTTCTACTTGTATTCTAGACTCCGACTTCTCTGACGGACGTTACTGCTGACCTAGCTGAGTAATTCTGTGGCGGTGAGCGTATCCAGGTAAATGTTGTGCTCAACATTCTTACCTCTGTGTTTTGTGATTATCGAAGATTTAGATTTACTGTGGTTTTGAGATTGTGGAAGTTTGGGAATTATTTCCCCGTGAGTATTCTGGTGTGATGTTTTGCGAAAGGGTTTGACTAAATGTTTTGGGAGACTTTCCTTGAATTGGTTATTGGATTGATTGGTACCTTCTGGTGCTCCGTGTAAACTATTGGTGCCTTATGGCGCTCCGTGTAATTATTGGTACTATGTACCCCGTGGATATTCTTATTACTTTTGCCTGCAGACATTACTTGCAGTTAAGCTCTAATGATCTACTCCTTTGGGTCATAAGTTACCTTCTGGGGGGTGTGCACACTTAAGGACGTAGAGTGAGGTGGGATTCTAATTATTGCGACCCGGATTGGGGTCGTCCGTGTAAACCATTGATTTGATTCCTGGAAAGTTCTCCCCTGAAATGTTTTGTCAATGGTGGTTTGGTGTTGGTAAAGCTGGTTATTATTATGGTGTGAGTTAATGTTTTGCAAACGTAAATGGGTTTCAAAATGTATTTTACAGGTTGAGACAATGTTTACTCAGTTTTACTGATTTGCGCGATCCCTTCGCGTTTTCCATTGTTGTTTTATGATCGCAGGTACTCATGGCTGAATTGGGGTTTGGGACGCGCTGTCACATAGTTTAGGACGACTGGATAAATGCTACATTGAACAAGTTGAGTTATGTTTTGGATTGGTTATGTTTTATCAGTTTTGGAAACGTTTTTGTTCTTGATTAGTGGTTTAAGCCTGAGCACTCTTTGTTAGAGTGTGGCGGTAACGCCCTTATGGATTTTGCTATTTCCGCTGCTATCTAGTTGAAGTGTTTTACTCGATTAATTCTTTAAGAAGTCTTGGATATGTTGGAAAGTTACTTATTGTTGAAGAGATCTTTTCAGAGGCATCTATGTCGTTATTTGAAGTACTGGAGTTACTACAATGGCCTTTCTTTTGTTGCTAAGTTATGGTGATTAATTTGGTGTTGATTTGGTCCTGTTTTAGCATTTTTGGGTGTATATCAGGACCTGTCCGAACGTCCGTCCGGACATCCATGTTCGGACAGGCCCCGAAAGTTTTAAAGGCTTTCTGTTTTGGTGTGTCCGAACTTCGGTCCGAACATTGAAGTTCGGACACGCCACGTTATTTTTCTCGGACTTTTCCAACTTACTTGTGTCCGAACTTCTAAGTCCGGACACAAGTTCGGACACCTCTGGTTTTCAATCCTTTCAACTCTCGACTTGTGTCCGAACATCAATGTTCGGACACAAGTTCGGACAGTTGGATTTCTACAGTTTAAATGTCTCGGCTTGTGTCCGAACTTACAATGTCCGGACACAAGTTCGGACCAGGCTTGTTTTGCCCCTTTAGGACTCGTTTGGGGTCCGTTTTTGAAGCCGTTTTCACCGTTAGCTTTGTTATTTCATTTCCTATGTTTTGAGGCAAAATCCAGGGTGTTACAGTATGCTAAAGACGGGAAATTATACTCGTTTATAATTCTCGTTGTTTCGCCTTGTTGCTCAGTGGTTATGCTTTGTGGTTATGTGTGGTATGTTGGTGGTTTTGTTGATACGAGTCATTGTACTCATATGTGTGTTGTGAGTTGGTTTAATTGAGTCGTTGTACTTATATCTGTGTTGTGAACTGGTTGAGTCGAGTCGTTGTACTCGTGTGTGCATTATGGTGGATTGTTTGGTCGAGTGAGTCACCGTACTCAATTATGAACTATCAGGTGTTTGTTGGAATGGAGTCTCTGTACTCATATAAGCGTTGTAACGCTTTCAGTGGTTTATTACGATGCGATGTGTGAAGCCGGGGGCTTGTTTGCTAATTGAGTTTACTACAATATATATTGTTGCTTTACAGTCTTTATATTAAACTACTTGCAGGAAAATGAATTGCATGCTCTCGACCAATTAACTGAGGGTCCGAGGGGGCATGACGGTCATGTAGTAACATACTCAGCAGAGGCTGATTCCATACCACAAACAACCATTTTGCAGGTATGCAGCTTCCGGTGTTGACAAAGAGCGGGACGCGCTGGGTAGTTTAGTTACAGTTGTTTAAATATGCACTGTTGCATTTTGATACGAACTTAGAAACGTGTATAGGATTGGGATACTTAGAATGCTCACTGTGAATGTTTTTTATATTGGTTTGGGAAGGTTAGACCTATCTCTTGTTGTCACTGTGGGAAATTGTTTCGTATTTATGAATATATCAGTAAGCACGTTATTACTCGTATGGGCGAGTGAGAACGGTGACACCAGTAGTTCAATTGTTGAGATTACCGCTGCGATTACAATGTTAAGTAAGATGATTAGGAGCCGATTGGAGTAGGGGTGTTACATTAAAGCCCACCCTAGGAAAGCTAAAACACGTCGAATGCATTGTTAGGGTTTGCAGTGGCGGAATTAGGGTCTAACGACCATAAACCCGCTACCACAAATCCTAAAAACCTGTCAAGTTAGTTGCTACAATGTAAAGTATATAACAGCTTCCAAATAGATTACCCTAACCCTAAACACCCTAAAACTCACCATTGGAAACCTAAAAACGTTGAAGGCATTTTAGGGTTTGTAGTGGCGGGTTTAGGGTCTGACGACTCAAAATTCGTTACCACAAACCCTTAAAATATGTGGAGTTAGTTGCTACAATGTAAAGTATAGAACGGCTTTCAAATAGATTACCCTAACCCCACACACCCTAAAACCCACCCTAGGAAAGCTAAAAAGCGTCGAAGGCATTTTTAGGGTTTGTACTGGTGGGTTTAGGGCCACAAACCCTAAAAATCTATCAAGTTAGTTGCTACAATGTAAAGTATATAACGAATTCCAAATAGATAACCCTAACCCCGCACACCCTAAAACCCACCCTCGGAAAGCTAAAAAACGTCAAAGGCATTGTGAGGGTTTGTAGTGGCGGGTTTAGGGTCTAATAACCCTAAATATGCTACCATAAACTCTAAAAACCCGTCGAGTTAGTTGCTGCAATACAAAGTATAGAATGGCTTCCAAATAGATTACCTCAACCCCACACACCCTAAAACCTACCCTAGGAAATCTAAAAAAACGTCGAAGGCATTTTTAGGGTTTGCAGTGGTACCACAAACCCTAAAAACCTGCGAGTTAGTTGTTATAATGTAAAGTATAGAACGGCTTCCTAATAGATTACCCTAACCCCACATAGCCTAAGACCCTCCCTAGGAAAGCTAAAAACATCGAATACATTTTTAGGGTTTGCGGTGACGGGTTTAGGATCCCTAAACCCGCTACCACAAACTCTAAAAACCTGTTGAGTTAGTTGCTACAATGTAAAGTATAGAACGACTTCCAAATAGATTACCCTAACCCCACACACCCTAAAACCCACCCTAGGGAAACTAAAAAACGTCGAAGGCATTAGGGTTTGTAGTGGTGGGTTTAGGTCTAAACCCGCTACCACAAACCCTAGAAACATGTCAAGCTAGTTGCTACAATGTAAAGTATAAAACGGCTTCCAAATATATAACCCTAACCCCACACACCCTAAAACCCACCATAGGAAAGCTAAAAAACATCAAAGGCACTAACAAACATACTTCGAGTGATAACGGAATTTTAATATTATTCTATAGTGGGATATAATTAAAATGCTCGTGTCTGGAATATATTAATAAAAATATAGTATTTTTTTGTGAGCATTAATTAGTGTTACAGTTTGTGCATAATTATATAAGTGATCGTGATCCTTAATCTATATAAACTGAAATCTAGTTACAAAAATATGCTGAATAACTATAACTAATATTGATTTTAAAGAAAATCTAATATTAGTTTTAAACTGTTAATTTTATAAATGTTATAAAAAATACTTCATTCGGTTGAAACCACAAATTTGAAAGTTTATTCTCAGATAATAAGAGTGGGAACAAAGTCGAACCTTTAAACTTTATTACAGCTCTTAGTTCACTGAGTTATCTTTTTTTTAGTCTCAATTGACGAGTTCACTTATGTCTACTCTAATCTATGTCTGGCAATCGTAATCGAAAAAACAATAGTATTTTTTTGAAGATAAGGACTAGCCTTATATATTATATTAATAACATTACATGCAAGTGGACACATGTATAAGAGATACGTCTAAAGACTAACAAGTGTCCTAAAAGTAGATAACTTGCATGAGAAGCTTCAGTAGCATAGTGAGCAACCACCATGGGCAGCCATAGCACCACCACCACCATCATCGCCGTCTTCATCTGCGGCTTTTGATTTGTTGTTGATCCGCATCCTATTAGCAACAGCAATCGGCTAGGAAAACCGAAAGGGATCCAATGGCTCGACCGAGCTCGGATAAATCTCTGTGGCACATGCATGAACATAATCGGTGGGAAATCCAGAACACAACCCAAACCCAAAACTCACTAGACACAAAAGCACCAAAAAAAACAAGCTAGACCAACAAACGAAGAACTTCTCCTGCAAGAGAAGAAACTAAGAACTTTATTGAACAACAAAAGAAAGAACTAAGTAGAACAACAAAGAAAAGATATCTACAAGAGCATAGACTAGGAAGTGCTAACAAAAGAGATAGAGAAAATGGAAGAAAGGCACAAAAGAGAAAGAAAAGAGGGAGGAGAGAGGAGAGAGCATTTTCTCTCTCCCCCCCAAACAACCGACTTCTTCTTTGATTCTTCGAAAAAACAATAGTACTATCATTTATACTATCATTTATATTTTGAGGTTTCTGGGATTTTGCGCTCCGTCCCTTCCTTCTCGCTTTAGTTTGACAAAAATACCCTCAAATGTAGCCATCGGTGGCTACATGTACATGTAGCCAATAAAATGCGTTATTATAGGGGTATGGAAGTCAAAGTTAATTTGTAATTTTTAGAAATAAAGAAAAAAAAACATTAGATGTGGGATAGCACGATCTAGTTTGAAGAGAAAGAAATAAATCAACAATTCTAATAAATATTCCCACATTTTGCAGTTATATTTTTTTAACTGAAATAGAAGTGAAGTAGTGATTTGAAAAAAAAAAGATTTCACATTTTAAGCAAACTAAATTTATTTAAAAATAACAAACTATAAATTTTATTGATAAGTCTACTTACAAAAAAAATACTATAAGAACAACGTTGAATTTATTTATTACTTAATAAAATATTACAATCAAACAAAAATAAATCAAGTCTTTCATTTTATAAATTGTATTGTCTAAATTTAAAATCTACATTATTATCAAGAATTACAGTTTGAGACATCTATTATTTTACCTAAATATCTACCCTTTTGCTTAAATTGGGAATTAATTAAAATCTACGCTTCTACAAACAAATCTACACTTGCATTTTAAAAAAATCTAGCATTTTACTAAAATATCTAAATAAGGAAGTAATTTTAGATGAGATTGTATTTTCCAACCATCTACTTTGAAAAAAATATAAACCATCTATATTTTTTAAAATGGGAATGTAGCCTTAAAAAAAAGAAAGATCAACGTATTAAAACAAATTGTTTTAAAATAAGCAATTAGAAAAATACTTTGCATGAACCCTGTAAAATAAATTTAAGATCACAATTGAAATTGCTAGGTTGTATTAATTTATTACTCATTAAAATAATTTCACTCATTCATTTTAAAATTGTGTTGTCCAAATTTAAAATCTACACTTCTACCAAATAAATCTGCACCTGCATTTTACAAAATCTTTATTACTGATCTACACTTTTAAGCCAATTTCTTAGCTACAACCAACTGTAGCTACCTATAGCTACATCTCACTTAGTTTTATAATTGGGAAATTTCACCAAAAACCACTGAGTTTTTGCTTAATTCACGATATACCACCGTGTTTTTAAAATTACACAGGATAACACTAAGTTTTTACTTATTTCATCATATAGCACTCTGTCTCATATTTTTGTTAAATGTTTCGTCAATATTCCAGGAAAATGACTAAACTACCCTTATTATTAATTAACAACTTGAAAAAGTAATTTGTCATACTGATAAATTTCGTAAGACACCACTTTTATTTAACTATTTATATTGGTACTTTAGTCTTTTTTCTAGGGATATTAATGGAACATTTAACAAAATATGAGACAGAGTGTTATCTGGTGAAATAAACAAAAACTTAGTGTTATCCTGTGTAATTTTAAAAACATAGTGGTATATCGTGAATTAAGCAAAAACTCGGTGGTTTTTGGTGAAAATTCCCTTTATAATTTATAAAAAGTGATAAATTGGAAAAGGACAGGGGTGCGCGTCCAATTTGCTTTTTTTTTTTCTTTCTTTATCACAAAAACTTTAAATTGTTGTAACTTTTAATATATAAGTCCAAGATTAAAAAAAAAATTATATCATTGTTCATCTAAATTCAAGCTCTTCAAAACAAGACCAATCATGGATATATTTTGACAACTTTAAAAACAATTATTTTTACATATATACGATGATATATTTTAATGTGAGGATGTATGTACATATTTTAATGTGAGAATGTACATGTTTTAATGTGACGACGTACATGTTCAAATGTGAGAATGTACATGTTCTTTAATGAACATGTGTACATGTTTGTATGGCCATCTGTACATGTTTGGATGACCGTCTGTACAAGTATTCTTCCTTACATGTCATGTTTTAATCTAAGGATGTACATATTTAATGATTCGTACAGGTTTATATGACTATCTATATGTTTTTAATGCGATGATATACATGTTTTTACGTGAGGATGTACATGTTTTAGTGAACATTTGTACAGGCTTGTATGACCATCTATACAAGTTTTCTTTTGCGTTCTATGCTCCATACATGTAAAAATAATTTTTTTTAAGTTGTTAAAATATATCTATGACTGGTCTTGTTTGGAAGAGCTTGAATTTAGGTGAACAATGATATTTTTTCACTTTAAACTTATATATTAAAAGTTACAACAATTTAAAGTTTTTATGATAAAAAAGAAAAAAAACTTAAAAAAAAAAGCAAAAGGGGTGCAGTGCGTAGGGGTGAGCATTTGGATAATTCGGTTAACCGAAATCCAAATTGTAAAAAAAAATTGGATTTTGGTTAATTCGGTTTTTAACCGAATTATCCAAATTTTGATCAAAACCGAATTAACCGAAATCCAAATTATCCAAAATCCGAATTTTTTTTAAGTTGAAAACAGAAAACCGAACTGAAATCCAATTATCCAAAATTTCCTTCAGTTTGGATTTCAATTAACCGAAATTTAAAAAAAAAATCGAAAACCGATTTTATAAATCGGATTTCAGTTAACCGAATTTTTTTTAAAAAAAATCAAACACATTTTTTTTGTTTCTTGCTCATCATCAGCAGCAGTAATAACCATAAGCTGCTAGAAAATTGTGAATTCCCTAGTTGCCAATTCATCAGAACATAAACAGAAAGAACCCACTCAAACATTAGACTAGTTACATCAAACTAGGGGTGAGCAGCGATGAACCATGTTCCAATACAACCACTTATATATAATTAATTTGACAAAAAAAAGAACAGTATGATATTATATAATTGAAGGATTGGACCAATGCGGGATGGGGTTTTGAATTTTGACGTTTTGTTTGTCATGTTTTAAGAGTATTAACTATTAAGAAGATATTTAGGGATTTTCTTTAAAAAAAGTTTGGATAATTCGGTTAACCGAATTTTTCAGGGTTAAAACCAAAATCCAAACCGAATTATAATTCGGATATTCGAATAACCGAAATTTTAGATTCGGTTTTAAGATTCGGTTAAAAATCCAAAAAAAATCAGTTAATTTGGATTTTGGATAAATCCAAATTATCCAATCCAAATACTCACGGGCAGGGACAAATCTACCTATAGCCAAGACATGCTGCACTTTTAAATTACTAAAAATTTACACTTATATCAAACAAATCTACACCTTCATTTTGGAAAATTTATCATTTTATCTAAATATCTACACTTTTACTTAAATGAGAAAATACTAAAAATCTACACTTCTATCAAACAAATCTACATCTTCATTTTGAAAAATCTATCGTTTCACCTAAATATCTACAATTTTACTTAAATGACCAATTATTAAAAATCTATACTTCTAGTAAACAAATCTACATTTGCATTTTGAAAATTCTATCATTTTAGTTAAATATCTAATTTGAAAAGAAAATGATAAACCATCAATTCTAATAAAGATCCCACATTTTAAGCAACCTACTTTACTTAAAAATAACAAATTAAAAAAATCTTTTAACATAACCTATGTAGCATTAAGAGCATGATTATCAAAGAACCCAATCGTTTGGTTTCAAACTCTTTCTATTTGCCATATCATATTATTATTTTTTACTTATTGAGTATTATCAGAATACAAATATCAATCTTTAATTATTATTACTACTATTTTTAATAATACACAAATAATATTTTTTTTATTATTTTTCACTCAGTATTTTGGATTAAAATATTATAATGAAGTTTAAAATGAATACATTGGTACATATTCTATTTTTCAAGCATATTTTAATATTATATTTTTAAATCACCAAAATATAAATAATAAGTATTATTTTACATAAAATAAATATATATGAAAAATATGAAAAACTTAGTCAATATGGATCTCATTTTATAGAGAATGAGATTTTAAGAATTTTGATATATTTAGTTTATTTGTATTATTATTAGTTTTTAAAATATTAAGATTTTAAAATATTTAAGATTTAATTATTTATATTTAACATATTATAATTAGAGAAAAAATGGTGGGTCTTTCTTCCTGAAGAACCCAAAATTAGAGTTCTTACACCTCTCTCTTCCATGTTGTATATTTAGAGAAGTTATTGGTGGAATAATTATTAAAATCCTAATTGTAAAATTCCATTATACCCTTTTATAATTATTTGATTGCTTTTGTATTTTACAAAACCAAAAAAATTAAATAAAATCATTTACGGTTGAGATTAAAATTTTAAAAAGTAAAATACAATTTGATGGTTGAAGATGGGTCGAGTACATGGTCCCCTCTTTGTATCGGGAAGACGAGATGTTATTTCTAGCCCACTACCTTATCTGATATTTATTTCTATAACTAATGTTAATACCTTGAGCAACACCATATACTAATATTTAGCACATACTGTTAGCATACCTTATGACGTTTATTCTTTTATTCCCCTTTCTAATTTATTTTGAGGTCTGCGTACCTTTTGTTACCGTTTGGTTCAGCTGTATATATTAGTTGTTTGCTTTAGTCTTAGTCAGGTGTGTGGTTTGAGTCCGCCTCGGTCCTTGTAAGCTAGGGTTGAAAGTTCTTCTCACCCTAACAGTTTCAAAGACAATACAGTAATCCTTCCACGTCTCTTGTTCTTGGCGATTGCTTCTCTTCCTCCTTGTGCGTTGTTGGTGTCTAGACGGACTAAATTTTATCATGGTATCAGAGCCGCACCGATCCTGTGCCTCGATTCATTAGTCTTTTCTTGACAAGATCTCGCTGGTACGTCTTCCACGAATTCGTTATTCTCTCCACCGGCTCGCATCTCCTGATTTAGCGACCCGACGAATTTGACGAAGCCAAGAATGGCGGATGACGGAACCAAGAAGGATGCAGGGATCGTCGACGAAGCCCAAAAGGATGCCACAACCGCACATATTGGGGATCCGCTCTATCTGGGAAGTGCCGACAACCCAGGGAACATCCTCGCCAACAAATTCGAGGGTCAGGGTTTTGCCTGCTGGAAGATGCAGATCACCATCGCCCTCGGATCCAAGAATAAAATGGGTTTCCTGGATGGAACATTAAAGAAACCGACACAGAACACTAGCGACATCCAGGCCTGGAATCGCTGTGATTCGATGGTTAGATCGTGGTTGCAGATGGCGCTGAATAAAAAGATTGGTGAGAGCATCCTTTTCGCCCCATCTGCTGCTCACGCTTGGAAACAACTATGCTCCAGGTGGGAGCACTCCGACGCCACTAGGATCTACGATCTTGAACACCGTCTGGCCACGGAGCTCCAAGGAGACGAAACCATCATCGATTACTTCACCAAGATAAAGAAGCTGTGGGACGAGATCGACGCCGTGAGTATAGTTCCCTTCTGTTCTTGCAATTCTTGCACTTGCGAAGCATCAGACAAGTTCGCCGAGTATGTGCGACAAAGAAGAGTGATGAAATTCCTCATGGGCTTAAACGAACGCTTTACCGTCATCAGAGGAAACATACTTATGCAATCTCCTCTTCCCGACATCGACCAAGTATTCTCACTTCTCATTCAGGAAGAACGACAGAAACGGCTCACAAGCCCGAATGATTCAAATTCACTTTCTTTTTCAGTCGAACAGAACAGAAAAACGGGTGCAAAACTCTCGGGTCAAAGTCCAAGACGCACAAACTTACAGTGCACTTACTGTAACAAATTAGGGCACAATGAGGAAAGATGCTATCAGAAGATAGGATTCCCCCCTAACTGGAGAAATGTCAAAGGAAAGAAGAGCAACACTAATGCCACTGGAATTCTTGATGGAAAGAATGAAGAGGTGAAAACCGCTACCAGAGATCCATTTGGGGGAATATTGTCGCAAGAGCAGATGGGCAAACTGTATGATTACATCAGCAAATCCTGCGCAAACAATGAAGGTCAAACCCCAACGGATGCACAAAGTGCTGGTTTTGTTGGTAAATTATCTCAACCCAGTTTTTGCTCGACTTGTCTTTATAAATACGATTATGTGGAGATTACTAAGAAAGACAACCCTAGAACCAATAACAGTTGCTTGTCTTGTGAATCCTGTTTTATGAATGATTCTCAGAATAAAGGAATATATCTAAAGCATGCCTCTATGAATGCTGAGAAACAAAACAATTTCAAACCAACAGATTGGATTTTAGACTCAGGCGCTTCAGATCACATGTGTGGGGATCTGAAGTTTTTCAGTAAACACACTGTCCTTAGCAATTGCCACACTGTTGGGATGCCCGATGGGCACCCCCAACCTGTTAACATTATTGGGGAGGTTAAGATTAATTCATTCATTACCTTGAAAGATGTGCTTTATGTCCCTGCTTTTAGATTTAACTTGATATCAATTAGTAAGCTGTCTGAATCTCTTAGAGGAAATTTCACATTTGACTCTCAATCATGCTCTTATCAGGACTTTGAGAAGAAAATTCATGTCAGAATTGGGAATTTCAGAAGAGGTCTTTACATCTTGGATTGGGAGTGTGATAAGGAGATTAAAGGGCATTTTTCTTTAGCTTGTAGGGACAAAACCATCAGTTTGGGTTTCGATTGTAATGACAAAGTAAACTTGTGGCACCACAGATTAGGACATGTTCCTAGAGATAAACTTCTTAAGCTTCATCTCATTGATTCCATGTATAGAAATAAGCAATTTGTATGTGAATCTTGTTCTAGATCAAAGAGTCATAGACTTCCATTTGAGTCTGGTGCAATGAGAAAATACGATCTGTTTGAGCTGATACATGCAGACCTATGGGGTCCCTACAAAGTAGGGACCTATGATGACAAGTTTTATTTTCTTACTCTTGTTGACGACAAAAGTAGGGCCACATGGATACATTTGTGTGCTAATAAAAGTGAATCTTTTAACATCATTATTCTGTTTTTCAACATGATAGAAACTCAGTTTAAGAGGAAGGTTAAAATCCTGAGAACCGATAATGCATACGAACTTGGCAGTTCAAATTATGCTTCTGATTTCCTTCATAAACATGGCATTATACATCAAACTACATGCATTTACACCCCCCAACAGAATGGAGTGGTAGAACGAAAACATAGGCATCTTCTTGAAACTGCTAGAAGTTTGATGTTTCATTCTAATCTCCCTCTTAAATTTTGGGGAGACAGTGTACAAACTGCCGCTTATTTGATTAATAGAATGCCCCTCAGTAGTGTTGACAACAAAAGTCCATATGAGGTTACTTATGGGATCAAACCTGAATATCATGAGTTAAGATGTTTTGGCTGTCTTTGTTTTGTTAACATCAACAAGCAGCAGCATGACAAGTTTGCTCCAAAATCGGTAAAGGCTATCTTTCTTGGTTATCCTCAAGGTAAGAAAGGATATAAACTGCTGGACTTGGACAACAACAAGGTAATTTACAATAGAGATGTTGTTTTCCATGAAAACCTCTTTCCATTCAGAAATGATAATCTTAACAAAAGGGAAAGCAATTGTCCTGTTGAAATTACATCTGATCCATTCTTGTATGAGCTTGATGAAGACAGCACTGGCCATCCTAGTGCAAGACAGGGACACATTGATAATCCAGACCCAACACCAGATGCTCATGAGTCAGAAGAACAAGAAATACCAGGCCTAATTGATGAAGAAGCCTCCCAGGAGACTGTCACCACTGCAAGACCGCAGGAAGCTGAGTCCCAGGAGACTGTCACCACTGCAAGACCGCAGGAAGCTGAGGATACTCAGCAGAGAGAAGAGGGTGCAGCCTTAAGGAGATCCACAAGAGAGAGAAGCCTTCCCAAACATTTGGAGGATTACATTGTGGGCAGTTCCACTGCAACTAAAAGAGATAAGTCTAATCCTGACCCCTTCTCTGAAATTTTGTGTGATAGGATCAAAAATGCTGAATCTGTGAGTGACATAAAACCTGGAGATTCTGTTTGCTGTACAAATTATGTGTTGCTGGATGAGAATGAAACCATAGCGTCATCTAGGTTAATTGCTCCTGGATTAAGCTGTCACTCATATGAGAAGTCTGATAGGTTTTCTACTTACACTTGTCTGAGTGCCAATTTACATAAAGAAGCTGAACCTATTTGGTATTCTGATGCTATTAAGGATCCTAGATGGGTTCAGGCAATGGCTGAGGAATTTGATGCTCTGGAAAGAAATAGAACCTGGGATATAGTTGAGTTACCACTAGGAAAGAGAGCTGTGAAGTGCAAATGGGTCTATAGGTTTAAGTATAATGCAAATGGAACCTTAGAAAGGAGCAAAGCTAGACTGGTTGCCAAAGGGTTTACACAAAAATATGGCATAGATTATCTGGAAACATTCTCTCCTGTTGTTAAATTCACCACCATCAAGGCTTTAGTGGCAGTAGCAGCAAAGAGGAACTGGAAAATTGCTCAATTAGATGTTAATAATGCGTTTCTGCATGGTGATCTTTTTGAGGATGTTTATATGGAAATTCCAGAAGGGCATAAGTTGAGAAATTCAGGAAAAGTGTGTAAACTAAGGAAATCATTGTATGGGCTGAAACAAGCCTCTAGGCAGTGGCACCAAAAACTGAGTGAGTTCCTTAAAGGTTTGGGTTTTAAACAGTCGTTGAATGATTATTCTCTTTTTATTAAGGTTGCTGATCATAAGTTGTGTTTTCTGGTTGTGTATGTTGATGATGTTCTAATAACTGGTGATGATGTTGAACTAATAGAGCTCATTAAGACAAGTCTGGATCAGAAATTCAAAATAAAAGACTTGGGCAACTTAAATCATTTTCTGGGCATGCAATTTTTGCACACTTCTGATGGAATAATTCTGGTACAGAAAGGCTATTGTGATGACTTGATAAGGGAATTTGGTAGTTTGCACGGTAAGCCTGCAGTAGCTCCTTTAGACATGAATGTGAAATTAAGAAGAGCTGAAGGTAAACCGTTGACTAATCCTTGTGAGTATAGGCGGTTGATTGGTAGAATGAGTTTTCTTTCGCACAGCCGTCCTGATTTGAGTTTTGCCTTGCAAGTTTTGAGTCAATTTCTGGATTCTCCTACTGATTTACATTTCAAGGCAGCTTTGCATACTTTAAGCTATATCAGGGGTACTTCAGGCTATGGCCTTTTGTTTAACAGAAAACAGGATTTTAATTTGATTGCCTATTGTGATGCTGATTGGGCTGGTTGCCCGAATACTAGGCGTTCAATTAGTGGTTACTTTATATGCTTAGGGGGTAGCCCCTTGTCTTGGAAATCTAAGAAACAAACCACTGTTGCCTTGTCTTCTGCAGAATCCGAGTACCGGGCTATGAGACAAGTCACTGCGGAGCTGAGCTGGTTAACAAGGCTGCTGAATGAGCTTGGAGTCAGTGGTATTGCACCAGTCCCTGTCAGATCCGATAGTCAAGCAGCGATTCACATTGCCAAGAATCCTGTTCTACACGAGAGAACAAAGCACATTGAGTTGGATGTCCATTTCGTGAGAGAAAAGCTTCGAGATGGGTTGATCTCAGTCGAGTTCGTTGCCTCTAAGGATCAGCTTGCAGACCTTTTGACTAAGACACTTCCAGGGAAACACTATCCCTTACTGTTAAAGGAGATGGGTCTGAGAAGTTGGGATGGGGCTTGAGTGTTTGTGATGTTTCAAACCATGCAATCCTTGCATGGTTTGAGGGGGGCTGTTAGCATACCTTATGACGTTTATTCTTTTATTCCCCTTTCTAATTTATTTTGAGGTCTGCGTACCTTTTGTTACCGTTTGGTTCAGCTGTATATATTAGTTGTTTGCTTTAGTCTTAGTCAGGTGTGTGGTTTGAGTCCGCCTCGGTCCTTGTAAGCTAGGGTTGAAAGTCCTTCTCACCCTAACAGTTTCAAAGACAATACAGTAATCCTTCCACGTCTCTTGTTCTTGGCGATTGCTTCTCTTCCTCCTTGTGCGTTGTTGGTGTCTAGACGGACTGAATTTTATCACATACTAACCATGTATGAAATAGTGGGTGAGTGGGGGAGATGCCGGTGACGGTAAGCCGTAAGCGACGATAGTTCACTAGAGTTGTTGCCTTGTTGGTGCATTAGTGAGGCGGTACCGCTGCTAGTTTCGGTCATTTGTCATTTGAGAGTGCAATTCACTTGATAATAACTATTTATGTAACAGTGAGTCTCTGGGTGAGTGGGGGAGATGCCGGTGACGGTAAGCGACGACAGTGTACTGGAGTTGTTGCTGCCTTAGTGAGACGGTACGGCCGCTGCTAGTGTTTCAGTCGTTCGTCGTTTGAGAGTGCAATCATGACGATAGTAGCAAAGAGGATTGAGATATTGGTGCTTTCTATTTGTACTATACGATTACGTTGGGTAAGGAACTGATGATGTTCATAGTGGGTGATGATTGACAATGGGTAGGCCTTTATGGATTTTAGCGGTGGAAGTGATTAACTATGAGGATGATGGTGATTGACCGTTTGAGTCAATGAACCATAACCCAACATATTTAAAATACTATTTAACCTCAAAAATCATGACCTTAATCAAACTTATTTAAAATCATTTAAGCTTGACCCAACACATTCAGCCAATTTTTTAAGCACAATAACACCATATTAGTTAACAAATTAATTGTTGAAATATCATGCATGCGCACCCATAAATGTCATGCATGGAGGCAAAGATAGTTACTACAAAAAATAAAACATGAATAAACAGACATGACCGGTAATGCATATAATGAGAAACAAATCATAGCGTTATACCTATAACACATGTAATTGAGAAGACCGGTAGTTTTGTTTCAGAACTACTGTAACACCCCAACACTTAAAACACGATTAACAGTAATTAACGTCGCCATACTTAATTAAAATTGCAGCGGAAAAACTTAAACTAAATCCGGTGTTACCGCCGTTAGTCACCCAAGGCCTTACTAACTCCACTTGTAACAGTCTGACGAACTAAATACATGCTCCAAACTAAACTCCGAACATAACCCATATACATACATACATACATAGTTCTACTAAGTTCGACTTCCAAAATACAATACATTTTGACTTATGACAAGTACATAAGTTCTAACCGAGATAATACATAATCAAAATGCTCCCTGTCCAAAATCTACCCCACCTACTCTCGGTCGGGTCAAGTCACCATCAAGTACCTGGAAAATAATATGAGGCCCCAAAGGGGCTCAGCACGACGGCTGGTATGAAAGACGTGCATCGCACAAGCTAGCGGGCCACACACGGCTACTTGGTCGTTAACATGCAGTTGATTCGTTTCAGCAATATATAACTACTGTAAACACACATCATGCAATGTATAACACTCATTCAATCAAGCATAACAATTCAACTCAACATAATAACGAGACATCGATATAACGAGTCAGTTAGTTGTTCATCCCTAGGCCTTGAGATTATACCAGAATCTCATTATAGACCTTAGTTACTTGTCGTGGACAACCCGCACGATGGAATTTCCACTTCATCAACCAATACCTTAGCTAGTTAGCTTATCTTGGGTACATTTAAACCCTGTTAGAAGAGTAACGAAACTCTATAATAACCACCGTTGTTGTGACGCATATTGAGTCGGGTATGAATAAACCCAATTAGACGAGATTAAGACTCTCGTACATAAAAACTGGGTACTTTTAAACCTGAAGGGAGTGAAGTAAACTCCTTTAACCACCGTCAAAAGAGACGTACATTTAGATCGGGTACTTTTAAACCCGACGGACTAGTATACAACGTCCCCCGTAACCACCGGGTACATTTAAACCCGGTGGTGAGTATGCAACTTCGCCCACAACCACCGTCAATGAAAGACGTACATTTAAAATGGAAGTCAATCTAATACAGATCACGACCCCCTAAACTCAGCATGCATGGCCAGAACCTCCTGCACTTCCCATTATCCCCCGGTATCACGAGCTCGTTAGAAGTTATATCAAAACCAATGTCCTACTTCTAGAGTGATAAGCCGAGCATCGCTATCTCGGATGTCAACTATATATTGAAGGAAGGTTAGTGAGAAACTTGTGTACAAGTTCTCGATACGTAAAAACGCGAGCTCATATGTCTCTTGGAACATTACTTGATATCGTATGTATCGTACATGTGATTCATCGTTATTCTAACAGTCGTTAGCAGATCACATAATAGAAGTTCCAGTTAGACACGGATAACAATACGTAAAAACGCAAACAATACATTTTCCATGCAATTATCTTAGTCGTTTTTTGCACATAGCAATCAACACACAAACCGATGTAACTCAGTAGCAAATAAGCTGCAAGAAAAATCATACCGTACACCATAGACGATACTCGTCAAGTCCCAGCAAACAAGCTGCATAACTTATAGTTTTCACTCCTTAATCTTCAATACCAAAATTTCACTCCTAACTTATCCAAAATATCAAAACAGACCCTAAGCTGTTCGATTTCACACTCCATCCCTCATCTTTCGGTCATTTACATTTTAACCCCAGGAATTTCATAACTTTTACACTTATGTTATAATTCTTGTTTAATGTATAGTTTTAACTTCATAGTTTATTCCAACCCAAACTCGCCTTCAAATTTATAAAAATTACAGACCAGACCCATATGTCATTCGGCCCTAATTATATTTTCCTTTAATTATGTTTTGACCCTATAACTTTTATAACTTTACAATTATGTCATAGTTATTATTATAACCTATAGTTTTTACCCTTTATTTAATTAATTCCAAACTTACCCTTATATTTATGGAAATCATCCTACAGACCCACTCATTTCCGGTTTTCAAAGTATACTTTTTATAAAATACAAATTGGCCCCAAAACTTTGTAATTCTTATATTTTGTATTATAACTCATATTAAATCCTAACTTTCAATAACTAATCCTAAATTTTGGTCAGCATTTGACCCATACCCTTTTCGGCCTTAATTACTCATGTATACCCAAAACTTTATAAAATTACACTTTGGCCCAATTTTTTCTAGAATTTACATTTAACTCCAAAACTTTATCTTAACTTATAAATGTCATTTCCCTCCAAACCATACTTATATTTTCGGCCATATTACAGCCCAACACCCTTATTTTTATCCCCTTTACATAATACACCTTTTTATAGCCTAAAATTAATTAACCATTATATAAACTTTATAATTCCTTTAATATCATTAATTATACTTAAGTGTACCAAACACCTCCTTAGGACTTAGATATCATTCCTAAGCCATCCAAATACCTTAATTTACCTAATGACCCCAAACTTACACATTATACACCAGATTTATAATCTATGCTTATTTATATCATTTTATGTCATAAAAACCTTATAATATACTAGTCTAAACATGTGGCTATATTTAAACTTTAATATAAGCTTAAAATGTAATAAAATACATAATAACACACTAAGCTCTCGGCTTCTCCAGTTTATACCCCCATACTTCCATAATTTACATTCTTACCACTTATACCTTATAAACTTGTCATTTTAACCCTTAACATTTAATTAGCTTAGCCAAATGTTATAATATAAGCTTATATACATATTTAGGTCATTATGGACCATTTATAACAGCATACACTTGGCTGTTACCCAAACTTTCCATAAATTACTTTCTTACCTCATAATCTTTATAAACTTGTCACTTTACTCCTTAAGCCTCAGTTAACTTAGTAAAATGTTATAATACAAGTTTATATACATATTTATGTCATTGATGGGCTTATTAAACAGCAAGCCCTCGGCTATAATTTATTTGAACCCCAAAAGTTTCCAAAATTATATTTTAGCCCTTATAACTTAATATATGTACATTCAAGTTACCTAGCTGCCATACAACACATCCAAATGTCTCAATGCAATTGTATACAGATTCCTATTTCAAATTATAGCACTTTTATCCAAGTGGTCTCGGCCATATAAGGCCTTCTTCATATGCTAATTCCTTAAGAAATTATATGTGTTTTAGCTCCTTAATCATTAGATAAACTTAGCTCAAAGTTTATAAACTTGTTTATACTCATTCCTAGGTCAAAATAGCTTACTTAACAGCCCTTGGTCTGGGCCATAATGAAAGCTTAGCATTAAAAGGCTTTAAGACACCAAAATAAGCATTTAAGGAGGAAATGTTAACCTTAAGCTTATGAACTTGCTTTCACCAGTTGGAAAGCTTGGAGTCTCGGCCCTTTAGAAGAAATATGACCAAATATCAGATTACTTATGGATATAAGGATGTATAGCACTTAGAACACTTTAAAACCTTAAAGAAAGGCTTACCCTTGAAATCTCTTGTAAGATGATTCCTTGGTGGGTTTTGGATGAAAAAATGGAGATAGAAGATCCTTAATTTCATGTGTGAAAATATGGAGAAAAATCAACTCAAGAACAAGCTTGAAACCGGCCAAAATTGAAAGAAAGGAAAAGATGGCTTTAAAGCACCTTTTGTACCTTAAGCTTTGAAAGGACTTTCCTTGCTCCAAGAACTGGTGATGGCCGAATCTTTGCCTCGAAAAACACTTGATTTTAACCCTGGTTGAAGGAGACAAGTGGTTAGGAATACTCATTAGGTGATTTGGAGTAGAAAGGTGGTGATTCAGAAGTGTTTTGGTGTTTAGATCTTATGTTGCCATTGATGACCTTTGTGTTCTTGGTGTTATTGCTCAAGAACAAGGGAAGAAGATTAAGTTAATGAAGGAGGAGGGATATGGCAGTAGGAGAGATGTGGGAGCAAGGATGAAGATATTTATGACTTAAAAAATAAGATAAAGTAAGTGAAAAAGGTGGCATTTAATAAGCACTCATGATTTTAAGTGAGTCATGACTAGTAATGGGAGACTCACCCAAGGGCTGCCACCCCACTTAGGATATTTTAGGTGGTCATTTGACCATTGACCAAGCTAGGAAAGATTAAGACTTAATTTGGCACTATTTGTGTACTATTCATAATCAGTGCCCAAATTTCTGATTTTTTTTGTGATTTACTTGAATTAGGATTCTAATGTGATACTAAGTAGTACACATGTTAGTTGAGATGTATACAAGGCCAACTAGCCACTTAAGGTCAATTTTTGAACACTTTCAGAAAAATGTGTCTTAAGGAGTTTTAGGGCTCCTTTTTGTGTTTTAACTCATTCTAGAGTTTGGTTTTCTTTGGTAATTGTTTTATCTTGTTCTTTACCTTAAATATAAGGTTTAGAAATCCACTTTGGACCTTAATTGAGGTTACACAATTATTTAAGTTTCTTAAGGCACACTTTTGCCTTAACTGATTTTAAGCGTTTTCTTACTTATGTGAAATCTTAGATTGTTCCTCAATGTTCTTAAGGCATATATTAGCCTTATTAATCGATAACTAACCATTGATTAATTTTTTAATTTAATTAGTTCATGATTAATTAATATAATTAAGGTTTGGGGTATTTCAACTACGCTCGAGAATAAAGGGGTGAGGAAAAAATGCGACAAATAAGAAATTAAGAGATATGGTTCAACTATTCGTGTGAAGTTACAATTTTTTACTACAATAGGTCTGAGATACATCCGAATGTAGCCATCCTGGCTACATATGCTGACTTGGCAAGTAAAAAAAATTATATGTTTTTTGTTTACAAAAATGTAAAACGGAGGATGCTAAGGGTTATAGTGCATAGAACGTAAAAGAAAACTTGTACAGATGGTCATACAAACCTGTACAAATGTTCATTAAAACATATACATCCTCACGTAAAAACATGTACATCCTCACATTAAAAACATACAGATGATCACATAAACCTGTACGAATCATTATATATGTACATCCTTAGATTAAAACCTGTACATATAAGGGAGAAAACTTGTACAGATGGTCATACAAACATGTACAGATGTTCATTAAAACATATAAATTTTGATAATTGAACACGTACATTCTCACATTTGAACATGTACATCTTCACATTAAAACATGTACATCCTCACATTAAAATATGTACAACATCACATCAAGTATAAAAGGACTTCCAAATAGATTACCCTAACCCCACACACCCTAAAACCCACCCTAGAAAAGCTAAAAAACGTCAAAGGCATTTTTAGGGTTTGTAATGGCGGGTTTAGGGTCTAACGACCCTAAACTCGCTACCACAAACCCTAAAAACCTCTCGAGTTAGTTGGTACAATGTAAAGTATAGATAGGCTTCCAAATAGATTACCCTACCCCCCAAAACACCCCAAAACCCACCCTAGTAAAGCTAAAGAATGTCGAAGGCATTTTTAGGGTTTGTAGTGGCGGGTTTAGGGTCTAACGACCCTAAACCCGCTTCCATAAACCCTAAAACATGTTGAGTTAGTTGTTACAATATAAAGTACAGAAAAAATTCCAATTAGATTACCCTACCCCCCCCCCCCCCAAACACCCCAAAACCCACCCTAGGAAACCTAAAACGTCGAAGACATTTTTAGAGTTTGTAGTGGGCGGGTTTAGGGCCAGACCCTAAACCCGCTACCACAAAACCTAAAAACCTGTCGAGTTAGTTGCTACAATATAAAGTACAAAACAAATTCCAAATAGATTACCCTACCCCCAAAACACCCCAAAAACCACCCTAGGAAAGTTAAAAACGTCGAATTCACCACTTATTACTTAATGAATCATATTATCAATTTTAATGAATCATAATATAAAATTAATGAATCATATTATCATTTTAGTGTATCATCGATACATGTAAAATTTTGTTTTTTTAAAAGTTTTCAAAACATATCCATGACTGGTCTTGCTTTGAAGAGTTTGAATTTTGGTGAACAATGATATAATTTTTTTTATTTCGGACTTATATATTAAAAGTTACAACAATTTAAAGTTTTTGTGATAAAGATAGAAAAAATAAAAATCTTTAAAAAAAGAGAAAAAAATGAAAAGAAAAACAAATCAGAGTTGCGACTAGCATGAAAAGAAAAAATGAAACAAAAAGAAAAAACCGTATTGCCATGCGCGATTGCTGCTGGCTCCCTTCCCCTCCCATCTTTTTTGTTTTAATTTGTCTAAAATACCCTCAACTGTAGCCATCCTAGCTACATTCACCCGTAGGCAAGAATTTGTGTTTGTACTAACTGAGAAAGAAAGAGTATTGAGATAAGAATTGGAGAGTATAGACATTGGACTTAATTTTTAAGTAATATTTCTAGGCCCATTTTACGTTTATAGTTTCTTTTTGTACTTTTATCATAAAATTATTTAGGGTAATTTCACCAAATACCACTGAGTTTTTGCTTAATTCACGATATACCACTGTGTTTTTAAAATTACACAGGATAACACTAAGTTTTTACTTATTTCATCATATAACACTCTGTCTCATATTTTGTTAAATGTTCCGTCAATATTCCAGGAAAATGACTAAACTACCCTTATTATTAATTAACAACTTGAAAGTAATTTGTCATACTGATAAATTTCGTAAGACACCACTTTTATTTAACTATTTATATGGGTACTTTAGTCTTTTTTCTAGGGATATTAATGGAACATTTGACAAAATATGAGACAGAGTGTTATCTGGTGAAATAAACAAAAACTTAGTGTTATCCTGTGTAATTTTAAAAACATAGTGGTATATCATGAATTAAGCAAAAACTCAGTGGTATTTGGTGAAAATTCCCACTTACTTATGTATATACTGTATTTTTACTTTTATTATTACAAAGATATATTTGGCCCGAGTTAAGTTATGGGTTTAGATCTCTAATCTACCCTACCCAATTCACAATATTAATATTTATTATCCTAACCCGATTCAAAAGTTAAATGGGTAAACAATCAATCCTAACCAATATATATGTCGGGTTGAGGTTGGATATTTTTTTAGAATCCCCAACAGTAGTTAGCGTTTTTCATATTATATACTAGCAAGTTCCAAGAAAAAAGAATATCTTATTTGATTTTGTTAAGTAAATTTATATTTGGATAGAAACACTCAATATTTTGTTTGGTTAAAAGTTTTGATATGATTGTTTTTGGTGTATTGTAAGCGGATTTGTTTTCATTTTCTTTTTGTGGGAATTGTTTATAAATTGACTAAAGGAGATAAAATAAATAGAAACAAATCTTATGTAGAAAAAAATAATTTTTTTTTAAATCATCGACTCTTTTTTTGTTGTTAATAGTAAATAATAGTGTAGAAAAATGTCTCTAAATGAAGAAAAATAAAAAAAGAATAAATTAATAGGAACCTCCTTGAGGTTCTGGGATAATACCGTTTGTATTTTTCATAATTATTACGGTATTTTTAATTATGAGCCCCCGAACTATAACTTCGTTAATAAATCATTAACCCCTTGCTAACCTGTCAAGTTATTCACTAAATGATATCAAACTAGACAAAATACACTACTTAATCAGTATCGTATAAGTCTCTCTCATCCTACCGGTATTTTTATAAAAACGTCAACCTTAATCCAGGATTGGTCTACAACCAAGAACAAATCCATCCTTGAGCGATGCGTAGCAGATAAACAACCTCCTCAAAACGTGTGGTCCATTCCTAGGTTAGAGTTGACGTTTTTATGAAAATAACAGTGGAATGGGAGAGACTTAGACGATGCTGATTAAGTAGTATTTTTTGTCCAATCTGACATTATTTAGTGAATAAGCTGACAGGTCATCAAGTGGTTAACAATTTATTAACAAAGCTATAGTTTGAGGGCTTATAGTTAGAGATACCTTAAGCTCAAGGTGGTTACCAATAATTATAATAAACACAATATGGTTACCGGTATTATCCCAAAACCTCAAGAGGGTTCCCACTAATTTAGTGTTTTTTTTTAAAAAATGTTTCTCTTAGCATTAAAAACTTCCCAAAAGCTTGATGTCAGGGTCTTCTATTTTCTTCGTGAAAATGATGAGATCTTATTTGACCATTTTCCCCATGAATGTATATTACCTAGAAAACTCTTAATTAAGGGATCCGACTTGCTGAGGAGCGACTCATAAAGCAGACTAGAAACATCAGAACGTTGTGTTAGAAAGTAAGTCTTCTTATCGACGTGCTTAAGAAGACCAATGCCTCCATATCAGTGATACTATTTTCTTGATTTAACTTTCGTTTATTTTGGTGGTGTTTTGATTGAAATTTGTGTTTTTGGTTATCTACGTACTTTTGACATACTTTTACACTCTTCCACTGTTGTTTATTAAACCGTGTATTTTCTATTGTGTATAGTTTAATAAATTTAATATATATATTATATCATATATATTTTTAAATAATAACTAATATTTAAACCGGATTGGGCAGGTTTGATCACGGGTTTGGAAATGTGTCGTGACCTAAAACAGTCCATCAGACTTGGGCCTACTGTGTTTTTCCTTGGCCAGACTGATTTTGAGCAGCTGTAATCGCTAACAAAGGAACAATTGCACGGAACTCAGTTAACTTATTAAATCTTCTCAATTGTATTTCAATAGGCCCATACTCCAATGAAACACAAACGCGTGTCACCTTAATGAAAGAAAATAATGGATCACGGCTAGCAAACGGGCACTAAAGAAAGTGGGCGTAAAGAATTTGAACGTCGTTGCAAATGAGCTTCATCTAAAAGCAACTGATTGTGAAAAGTGTCCGTTTGATTTGTGTGGAAGGCCGGAGTTTGGGTGAAAATGCAGGTAAATGGTTTGAGGAGACGGGAAGGAAATGAAGTTCAAATGATTCTTGTCTAGTTATACGTACACGAGATCTTAATTAATGATCAGTATCAATGGAGAAAACCTAAATTATAAACTAATATTTCTCGATCCCAAACTCTTAAACATATTAGTCTGTCCGTTTTCAATTCATAAGTGAACTTACCCCATTTTTTTTCACTTTTTCTGTTCAGATTTTTTTATATGAATCGTAAAACAAATTTAGAGCTATATAAAACTGCTGGTAAAATAAACAATCAAATAATTAACTTTTCTTTTGTAATAAAAAGGAATGACAATTAAGCAAGTGAATCATGATTTTCAAAAGAATGAGTAAATTTCAAACAACTAACTACAACATGAAGGGCAAGTACATACCATGAGTGATTTGCAAAAAAAAATGTGTAATTTCAAACAACTAACTACAATATAAAGAGAAAGTAGCTGAAACACATCATGAATAATTTGCAAAAGAATGAAGATAAATCAAATAACTAACTACAACATGAATTCCAATGACTCATCCTAAGAAAGAATTGATTCTTCTATATATACTATTTTCGCTTGTCCAGGCCAGATTGTATCTATAATATTAAATTATACCTCAGTAACCTCTCCTGGTTTACATAACCCAACATCAATCGCCATATTTTCCTTCTTCCTCGTACTCAACACTCTGCAACAATTCCTCCTCGGTGACTGCAAACACAAACAAAATAAAACCCATCAACAACCAACCAAACCCAAAACCATCATCAACAAAATCCAACTCCATTTCACAAAAACAAACTTACTCTATCCAATTGCGGATCAGGACTTTTAAACACAAGCACAGTCTCCACAACACTCGGATCCAATATCTTCCATCTACATAACGGATGTGGTATCCTATGTCTACTATACTCCGTCAATGTCTTATTCGTTCCACTAATCTCACTCGCTTCCGTTAAATAAAACACAAACGGTTTCTGACATGGATTCCTTGCCAAAGCTCTAGTATTAAACGCATAAGCAGTGTAATCCGCTCGTCTATACCAATTCAAAAAAGTTCTTGTTGGCATTTCCATTTCACGAGGTGAGACTATACCACGTATGATTTGAACAGCAAAACCCCATGAAATTGATACTGTCCACATCCGTACACGATCATAACAGATTGATTGTTGCATTAGACCGGCGGAATCAATCCGCATTGGGATTTGAAGACGGTGTAAGCTTTCGAGACGACTCACATCTGGAAAAATCGGTTCAACTATGTCAAGATGGTGGAGGGAGATTAATGGTGTTACTGGATGTGCTGAGAATAGACCGAATAGATTTCCGTACACATCATACTGCACAGATAGATAAGATCGATTTAGACCATGTACGGTGAAGTAGTTAGTATGAAACTGTATGAAATTAAAACAAACCTGATGAAAACCAATCTCTTTGGTAAGTGGTATACCAAGTTCAGACATACAAGCATGCATACGATCATCAGAACCATATAAACCTGGATATCTTTCAATACAACGATCTTGCATTTGTTCTAAAGCAATAGCTAATGGATAACTAATTGCAAATCCACCACCACCATACGCCATTGAATATGAGAAATGGATATTTTGTAAATGGCTTTCGGAATTACTCCCGATATAGTAATACTGATTATGATCATATTTCGATAAGATACGGAGAAGATTATCAGTTATAAATACTGTATCATCATCACCAAGTACAAACCATCTAACTTCTTTCATTCCAATACGTAATGTTTCTGTAACAATACGTGAGATTCGTATAGCTGATCTATGTCCTTGTCGGTTTGTGTATGGGAATCGTTCAGTGTTCTCTGATATACGTATTAATGGAAGGGATTTTGATTCTTCATCATCGAGATTCATCGGATTATGATGATGATTAAGGTTTTGGTTTTGGTTTGGGTTTGGGTTTGGATTTCTGTCTAGCCAAACAACACCTCGCATGCCGGATTCAGGTTTATACCATACTTTGATGTAGTTTTTGCGGTGGTTCCATAAGGATGAAGAAGCTGCGATTCCGAAAACAATGTGGGTTATGTTTGTGGGTTGGAGTAGTGGTGGTGTTGAATTGAAAAAAGGTGTGGTGTGAGGATTAATTATGGAATGGAAGTGATTAGGGTTGGAATTGGAAAGGAGTTTAAGTGTGTAGAGAAAGTATGTAATGGAGATTGAGATTGTGAAATATAGAAGGAGTTTTTGGATGTATTGGGTTCTTGTATGTGTTGGAATTTGTGAGGGTCGGATTTGATCCCAACCAATCATGTTCGTGATTAGGGTCTGATTTACTGATCTTCTAGCATGGGAAGTAAAGATTGTGAGTGAAGAGACGATAGATTCAACAATAGGAAAGGGTAAAAGTAAAAGAGATCTGGTTTCAGAAATCAATGAATTATGTGGTTGTTGTCGTTGGGTCTTTGATGATCTGATCTGCATCAAAGACCATGTAAGATCTGGGTACTAATTAATTACACTGGCTTCCAAAGATAAAAGGACCTTCTCTAAAAATACGTAAGAAATGTAAAGGGGAAGATATGAGAGCGAAAAGGGGATATATATAGATAGATCAACCAAGCTGATAAGACGACGCTTCTGTTATTAGTTATTGCGCAGTCTCCTTCGTCGTCTGTCGTTTGATGAAGAGAAGAGAAGAGAAGAGAATTTTCATTCAGAGCATTCATTCAGTTATCCCCAAAATCCATGGTAGCATCACCCTCCCCAACCTCATCTATTGGACGCTTCACTTTTCTCTGTTGTCCAGACTCTTGTCGGAGAGGTGATTAATTGAAAAATGGATCCTCCGGATGAAAAAGAAAAATGTTATTTTCGTCTATATGATTACTGAAAAAATGGAGCCCTCGATCCTCGTATGTACACTATCTTAAGCCATGACTTATTCTTTTTATTGTGGAATAATTGTTGGCATTGATTCCTACACCTAAATATAGTTGCAGAAGACTACACTTGTATATTTGATAATAAAAAATCTCTATATTAGTTAGAAAAAAAATGTAGTACTATTTTTTTTTTTGAAAAATCTAAGATTGTATTAAAAGTTACATAACCTAGAAACAAACTCTGGTATAGCATCAGTGGACCATTGCTGAGTCGACTGAGAACGTCGGCCTAAATTGGCTAAGCAATGGGCTGACAAATTGTTAGATCTTGGTATGTGAAACCAAGTTATAATCGGATGCACTCCTATTGAACCTAGAAAACGATCTAAGACATCCTGCACTGAGGGAAGGCGAGTTGAGGAAGTGTCGTGATCTAGGTAATCTGTAAGTTGTTTGCAGTCGGTCAAGAGTCGAATGGAATTTGTACCAGAAGCCAAAACCACCTGAAAGCCAAACTCCAAAGCCAAAGCTTTAACTTGAGATGAAATGTAGGGCCCAGTACCCCCTTTAAAATCAGCCATCTTGAGCACTCCATCTTGAAGACCAGTATAAGCAAGACCAAAATGATTAAACTTGTCGAAACTGCCGTCCACATAAACGTCCAAGAAATGTGGAAGTTGAAGTTGATGATGTGAAAGGGACGGTGGGGGTTGACTAGTAATGTTGAGGAAGTTATCTGCTTGGCACCAGCCTTGATCAAAATAAGTAATACACTTGTGATTGAATTGGCAACGGATGAACCAAAAAGTCGCTAAAGGAGGAGGGTTGTAGTCACTAAAGAGCTGAGTGTGGAAGAGTGACAAAAGTCTAAGTACCAGTCCATAAAAGCCGCATCAGAAGAGACACTAGGGGGATGAATGGAGTCTGAGAAGAGAGTCCAGTAGTGTGAAATTGTAGGGCAATGGAGCAAAACATGTATCACTGATTCAGGTTCACCACAGTAGAGACAAATATGATCATCATCGATAAGCTTCAAGCGTCTGGCTAGGGTCAGCTTACAAGGGAGAATACCATTAAGTAGTTTCCAAGCAAATAGTTTTACCCTAGGGGGAATAATCAGCTTCCTGACACACAGCATTGCTTTACCGAAGATATTGTGAAGATTGGATGAGGAAGCGGAAGTTGCGGTATGCCAACGATGAAAATCTGCGTGGTATGCGGACTTAACCGAATAAGCTCCAGAGGCAGTGAATGCCCAATACCAGGTTGTTGTAGACTCGGATCGCTGCTGAGGTGGAGGCATGTTAGTAATTAACTGTACGTCCGACAATGGAAACCAAGCGTGAAGCAGATCAAAGTTCCACGAGCCGTCAGCACTAAGTAGAGAAGATACTGCAGCAGAGGCAAGAGACTAGGAAGGAAGCTGCCAAAGAGAAGGACGACCACTCGGCTTACCTTGGATCCATCTATCTTGGATAGTAGAGTGCTGGCCCTAGATTAAATTCTTCCTTCCTCCATATTCGATCAAGTCAGTAACTCCAAGAAAGGCCTTCCATAATGGACTCGCATGTGGTGTTGCAGTAGCTTGAAAAATTGAACCCGATTGTAGATATCTTGCATGGATGAGTTGGGATAAAACTGAATGAGGCTCAGTAATAATACGCCATAGTTGCTTAGCTAATAATGCTCTATTAAAGTTGTGAAGGTCACAGAACCCCATACCCCCAGAGGAAGGACTTAGGCAGAGAGAATCCCATTTCTTCTAGTGAATACCCTTCTTTGTTGTGGAACCAGTCCACCAGAACCTTGCTAGTTGACCTTGAATCTGTTTGAGCATAGATTTTGGAAGCAAAATGATTGACATAACATATGTGGGGATCGCTTGAAGCACTGTCTTGATGAGAATTTCGCGGCCGGCTTGGGAAACTTTTGATGACCAAGAGTGAATATGTCGTGTAATGCGCTCACGAATGTAACCAAAGACTGAGTGTCTGTTTTTACCAATGGAACTTGGAAAACCTAGGTAAAGACCTAAGTCCAGAGCTTGACGCGCATTCAAACGTGAAGCAATGTGGGCACGTAACTGTGGATTGAGATGCTTGGAGAACATAACTGCTGACTTATCGTAGTTGATGCATTGTCCTGAAGCAAGCTTAAAGTCATCCAAGACTGAAATGAGTGTGTCAACACTTTGATCGGAGGTAGTGCCAAAGATTACACAGTCGTCCGCAAATAAAAGATTGGTTATAGATGAGGCCATATGTTTAATAGCAAAACCTTTGTATAATCCAACATCAGTCGCCAGTTGCAAAGATGAAGTGAGAACCTCCATACAGCAAATAAACAAGAAGGGGGATAGTGGGTCACCTTGTCAAATTCCTTGCATATGGAAAGTTTGACCTGGGTACCCATTAATCATGATCGAGGTGGTGATTGTTGTAATGCATTTGCGGACCAATGTAACCCATGAAGGATGAAACCACATGCTGGTGAGAACATTAAAGATAAAGTCCCACTCTAGACGGTCAAAGGCCTTTATGTCCACCTTGTAGGCAAAATGCCCTCAAATGCGTGCTTGTGAAGTGTGCATATAGTGGAGAATCTCATGAGATATTAAAATTTGGTCCGTAATGAGTATGTCTTTGACAAACGCTGCTTGATTAGATGAGATAACATGAGGCATGACTTGAGTAATACAATTGACTAGAGCTTTGGAAATAACACAGTAGACAACATTACATAATGAAATTGGACGAAAGTCTGTGATTGAAGTGGCGCCCTTCTTCTTTGGAATCAAAACCACCTGAGTATGGTTCAGGCCTGGAGGAAGATTGGGGGTGTTGAGAAACTGCCGACAAGTGTCAATAAAATCTTGGGAGAGAATAGGCCAGAAGGTACGAAGGAAGGTAACATTAATCCCATCTGGTCCTGGTGCTTTTGACGGGTGCATTTGATTGTAAGCAGCAATGACTTCCTGGCGAGTATATGGAAGAGCCATGGTGTGAAACAAATCCGATGGGACCCGATCCTCAACACAGGCAAGGAGATGGGGATTTGAACGGGGGTTTGAGCTAGTGAAAAGATCTTGGAAAAAACCACGAGTAAGGGCTTCAATGGGAGCCCAAGAGGAGACTGGAGGATGAGATGGAGAAGATAGCTGGTAAATAGCATTTTTCCTAGATCAAGACTTGTGTCTGGCCATGAAATAAGCTGAATTCCTATCACCAGCAGTGAGCCAAGATGGTCTTGATCACTGGTGCAGCCTGATGTCCTCTTTCAGAAGTAATGAATCAACAGTTTTGTTCAAGGTACACCATCGTGCCAAGTTAGTATCGGTTGGAGGGTGGGAAGCAACCTGATCTAAATCGACCTTAGTCTGTTCAAGAGCTTTCTTTTCTTTCCAAAACTGCTTTCTGCTCCAATGAGCCAGTCGCCTACCACAGAGTCATGCCTTATCCATGAAAACTGATACGTTTTTAGTTTGCCAAGCTTGACGGACTAGGGATTGACAAACAGGGTGTTGGGCCCAACAATTCTCAAATCGAAACGGTTTGGGACCCGACGAGTTGAAGGTGAAAATTGGAGCTTTATTGGCCTATGATCTGAATGACCCCATTTCAAATGGGTGTTCTGAGTGTTGGGAAACATGGACATCCAGTCATCGTTGGAGAGAAAACGGTTCAGGCGACACTTGACATTGGCCTGGAGCTTTGCTTTGTTAGTGTAAGTGAATTTAGGACCAACATATCCTAATCCTGTAATTGGCAACTTGTAAGACAGTCACGAAAAGCCTGCATGGCCGACCGTGGTCTGTGTCCTCTGCCTAAGTGTTCTGAAGGGAACATGATTTCATTGAAGTCACCTCCAATAAGCCAAGGGCCAACCCATTGATCATGAAGATAACATAAGAAGTCCCACGTTTTCTATTTGTCATGCGCAAGAGACCAGCCGTACAAACCTGTAATCCGCCATTGTCTACCCCCAGGATTCACAACCAAACAATCTACATGCCTAGCAGAGTAACTAAGGAGTTTTACCTCAAAAGATTCATTCCAAAAAAAGACAACACCAGCACTTCGATCTATACTATCCCCCGCAATCCAGTTATATCCCCTAAACCTATCTGCTATCTGACGCATCTCAAAAACCGACAGCTTAGTTTCCATCAAAAACACAAAAAGAGGTGCTTCTACCTAGACCTGGCAAAGGTGACCCGAACCAGAAAAACTGACCCGATCCAACCCGATCCGAACCCGAATTTAAACCGAATGATGTGACCCAAAAATCCGAGCCGAACCAAACCAAAACCGAATCAAACCAAAGTTTGATATACCCGAATCCACCCGAACCGAATTCACCCGAACCGAATTGACCCAAACTGAATTCACCCGAACCAAATTCACCCAAACCACACATGAAACTAAACAAACTTCCATTGTCCTTCTGTTTAAAATTAATATTAAAAATATTGTCATCCAATTTGATTATGTATAACCAATAAAACGTATAAACTTTGCAGTTAAGAAATATACTAACCACGACTGATGTGTAGATGTTGAAGAATAAAGATTACAAAACTTACACCTTACCTAAATAAAGATTACAGTATCAAGCTTAGGAATGGTTTAAATGTGTATGTGTATATATCATCACATAACTACTTAGGTTTCTTATTAATACCACAAAAGAATAAAGATTACAAAACACACATCTCATGTAAATATATTTGTATGAATAATTAAATTAAATTATGGGTAAAAAAATTGACAAAATAAGAAGATAAAGGGACAGCCCCTGCATGGGAGTAATAAGCTACTAGAGGAGGCCTGCACGAGGCGCGCACGCGAGACGGTGATCGGTGGCGCACACATAACATGAAGTCATGGACGCGAGTGATGACAGACGTATAAGGGCACATGCACAAGGTGGTGATGGATTGACATAGGCGTTCGACGCTCGCTTGAGATGACGGGCGCTGACACCGGACGCACACGGGGTGTGACGGGAGTGGGATGGCGGGAGGCACAGGCACAGCATCAGGCGTGGGGGGGGGGGATAGACTCGGCGTCGAGTGCCAAATATTGACCACTGATTCACCAAATTTTAAATTTATACTTGGTCGATACAATTAATAAATCTATAGTTAAAAATTAATATTAAACATATTGCCATCCAATTTGTTATGTATAACCAACCAATACTCAATAGCAATCTTCATCAAGAGTAACACTATATTAAGAGAATTTGGATCCAACTATGAGAATCAATACAAGTTACAAAGGTTGGTTAAATTTGTACTTTAAAATTTTTGTCAATTAAGCATAACACGGTAAGTCACCCGAATTTGACCCATAACTTGAAAAAACTGAAAAATGCAAAGGCTAACCCGAACCGAAAGCACCCGAACCCGAAATCAACCAAACCGAAGTCATCCGAATTTAATTTTAACCAGATAACCCGATCCAATCCGAACCGAACAGAATAGTGAATATCTGTGAATTGACCCGAACCGAACCGAACCCGAACCGAGTGACCCGAATTGCCAGGTCTACTACCCTAATCACCTCCCCAATCCAGCGAACTGCGGTGGCTTTACTGAGCCCACGACAGTTCGCAACAAGGAAACTCATCTACTGGGCGACTATGGGACTCTCCCAAGGCCGCCTGATCAGAGTCGGAGACTAACACCGCTTTCCTTTCTTTGAAACTTCTTCCAAGGCCAGCATCTCATGAATCTCACTTCAAAGGTCCAGTTTAGCAGAAGAATTCACCAGGTCAACATAAAGCGATAGATACGAGCAGAACCACGCCACAAAAATTGATAACCGAGAGTGTTGTTGGTGTGAATTTGCTATACTTCATTCGGCAGCATCGGCGAGGAGATCTACTATCCATTTGCCTTTGCCCGTCGACTGCTGAGGTGTTGTTAGCGAAGGAGATGAAAACAACCTATTTTGAATTCTCGGTACCTTAGCGGCTCATATCCGAGAGTCGAGAGATTGAAAGAAAGTCACAGCGATGGCAAGAACCGCTGCTGGAAAAAAGGAATAAACAACGCTTAAATTGGACATATAGAACGTTTATAAAGCGCAGTTTATTCGAGGGACACAAATGAACTAACATTTTAAATGACGCTTCCAAAGCGTTCTTTATACTATCTTTAAAGAACACTTGTTTGCAAAGCGTTCTTTATGATGCGAGAAAGATGACAACATAAAAAACGTTTTAGCCTAGAAAGCGTTCTTTATGCTTAGACTAAAACAACGCTTATATGTGATAAGTGTTTCTTATAATGGTTGGCGGGAGAGTTTAAAGAACGCTTATATGCATAAGCGTTCTTTATATCTTCCTTTTTAAATTTTTTTTTCAGAAATCTCTGTTCCAACAAATGCTACAGATATATCATTACATCAGATCAATGCATTGTTGCATTTTCAACACAGCAGAATCCATCACAACAAACTGTAACAGAGAAATTAAATCTATACGAATTCAATTTACAGCAAAACACATCAGATCGATCCCAGGCCAATTGCAACAAATTAATCAGCTAGTATATATTAGTACCAAATTTACAGAGATTTAATGACTCCTATTAGTTAATTGGTCTTGTAATGACTTCTATTTTAATTTCCCTAGTATGCAAATGGATGGACTGGCTAATAGTGTTAATCGGAAGGTGAAGTGGTGGAGAAAGGAAAACATTCCTGAAAGTGTGAACCTAGCCAGTAACTTGGATATGGAAGATAGTGGAGAAAATTGGCCTGTCAATTAACCTCTGCTATTCTTCTTTCTTTTGCACTATGTTTGGATTAGTTTATGTAGTTTCTGTAATATGTCTGATGCTATATATATATGAGAAATCTGATGTTTACTCAAAAAAAAAATTAACAGAGATTTGCTAGTATTACCAAACATGCAGACAAAACTTAATTACAATTAAAATCCAAACACAGATGGAAGCTAGCTACTAAGTACTTATGTTTGTACTGCAATCTGTAGAAATTTGATAATGCAAGAAACTTCATTTTTCAACACAATGCAAGTGTAGTTGAAATCATGGGGAACAAACTGCATTTACAGGTGCAAATTGGTTCAGTTCAGACACAACTTCAAAGAAGAAAAGAAATAGCTACAGCGTGTACTCATGACTTCTGCTGATCTTCATCATCATTAGCTATTGATTTCGTCCAGTAAGCGCACATGTCATCATGTCATCCTTGACAAACTCTAGATCGGCAAGTGAATAAGTAGCTCCTTGTTTTTCGAAGAAGTCAGTAAGCTGCACGCAAGAATTATAAAAGCAATTAAGTACACCATTTAAACATATGCAACCATGCACAAACAGTTAAATTACTAATTCAAACACAAGACTTATAATACGTACTTCAATGACATTGCGGATTTTATCGATGTTGGACACGATTTCGTACATGTATCGCATCACAAAATATCCACAACTGCTGCTATCCGGTTGCGTGGGACACTATTTTCAATAAAATTAATTATTAATTATATATGTACACACTAATATATAAAATATATTTACGTATGCATGAGTAAATAGAATGTTTTTTTTTTACCTTTTTCAAATACTGTACATTCAAAGGAGAATTCCTTTGCACGACACTGCGCATACCTTCTCTAAAACCACTGAAATTAAATAAAACAAGCATTTAAGTGACAAGTAATAAAAAAAGTTTAAAATTTTATTTGTGAAATGAAAATATGCACTATTTACTTACTTTGTCAGCAGAGCATAAATGGTGATGTTCCTAATTCCTTTAATAGGGTCAATCACTATACAGCGTGATGAGTAAGTACAAACCACTAACAACAACCAATGATTGCTACAAGTGCAAACAAACAAATCAACTTCAGCTTCGAAATATATATGAGTTAATATAAAACAATAAGACAAACGTATAAGGTGGTCAAGCACGCTTACATCTGATGATATGGTATGAGCACAAATCGGCTTTTCCTGGTAACCGCCGCAATTATGGCATTGCGCACATGGCTCTGACACGCAACACCGTCTCTCGTAGCTTCATCGGCAGACACGATTTGTGGACATAGGAAGGTGATCGTATTTGCCATATTGTTTGACGCCAGCCTCGATAGTAAGGGCCTTTGATGACAAAGGCATTAAATTAAAATTATACATAAAACTTACTATTATCTTTGAGAGAGAAAAAATGTGATACTTACAAGCAGTACGATTGAATCACCGAGATGTTCAGCATATCACCAAGCAGCAGCTCCTTGATATCTCTAATACTGATCAGCAACTCCTGGGATTGTTTGTTGTGGAACACATACGCTGGAACCTTAAGGATGAACTGAATGAAATCATCACCCTTCCCGAGTATCATGTTATATAAGACCTGCTGACGCTTTCTGAAACACCCCTGAACATTTAAACGCATAAAATCATAACGCGTTTTATAATTCGGACATAAAATAATGCACCAACAATTAATTTAATAACCCGGATCTAAAAATCGTGATTAAATTATTCTAATACGATTATTAAAGGCCTAATAGTGCCTAGAGAGTATTGGTAAAGAGAATAAAACCAAAAGAAAAGAGGAAACGCTTGAAAAGCGAAAAACGCTAAAACGCGCATTAAACGAGTGTAAGAGATATATGACCTCGTTAGGGTCCGAGATGGATCCCTAAGGCTTATTTAGGCCTAATTAGTATACGGGAATGATTCCCGAAGCAAACGGATCCAAATAATGGGTTAAAACGTTAACGGAGTTCTAAAGCACGTTTTTTGAGAAAACCTGAAAGCGTGACTTTAAGCGGTCAAATGGACCCGTAAAAATTATGGTTGACTATATAACTATAATTAAACATTAATGGGAGTTTAATAACCATTAAAAATAAAGAAACGAGAAAAAAAATCCGAAAAACGGGCCTGGTTAGTGAATAGTGTTAAACCGGGTAAATTAACGAGTGTTTTCTGTTTAAAAACGAGAAACGCTCCCAGCTTGTATTTTGTGTGGGGCCGATTTTAATTGCTACACACACACTTATTAATTAGCTAGTTTTATTAAGTTATAAGAGGACAAAGAAATAAAGTAAGGAGGGAATAGTAAAAAGTAGCTTTATTACTCTCTCACCTCCTTTCCCTCTTCATTACGATTCCAGCCCTCTCTGCATATCTTCTTCTTCCTCTGTAATCTCATTGGCGATTTGAGAAAGAGCAAACAGCCACCACCTTCTTCCTCCATTATCTTGCTCATTTCTCCTCCGAATCACATAAAAATAGCACTGTTAAATTCCTCTCGGCAAGGGCAACATTTTCCACCCATCAAAAACTTGAAACCCTTATCTTCATCTTCATGGCCGTGGGTCATTTTGCAGCTTGGAGAGGTGATTAGGCTCTCCCTCATCTCCTTAATAATCTAAGGTATAAATAAACTCAAGCTCTCCATCTTTCTAGCTTGTTCTTGCAAAATCAAATTTTTGCCCACGTTGAAAATTTCCTCTCATTTCAGCCGAACCTTCATGTTCTTGGGGGGGGTGTTGGAAACTCTTCCAACTGATTGCCAAGCTATCCATTTGGTTATTCTAAGGTAATACCTAGCTAAACTTTGAAAACTAGCTCCTTAAAAACTAGGTTGCGAGGAAAGTTGAACTAAATTGATTGTTGTTATGTGTGATGGATATGGTTGTAGTTAGCAATCCATAATCCTTTGTGTGGTGTGGAAAACAAGAAGAGAAAGAGGGGACAAGAGAAAGAGGAAGAAGAGGAGTGAAAAACCGAAAATAAACAAGGTAAAGAGCTTACCTTGTGTTAGTTTTATTTTCCTTGTGAAACTTATGTTGGTGTTGTATAAATAACCTTGAGCTTGTGTAGTCATGGAACTACAATATTTTAGTTGAAGAGAATGTCTTAATGTGTGAGTGAGCAAAACAAACCTAGGAATCAAGCTAGTTATTTGTGTGAACAGTGGGAATTTGATGTGTTATTGATGCCTAAACAAAACAGGGGTGAAGAAGTGTTTGTGAGCTGTTTTGATGTGATGAGAATGCTTAGAAGTATGGGGAGGTGCTGTTAAAATTTTGCTTAGAAACCAAGGGTGATTAAGAGTGTGAAACCTAAGAATCTAGGTATGTTACAGAGATGAAAATTAAGGGTTAGTCACTTGAGAATTTGACTAGGGAGAGATATGTATTTGGGGTAGAGTTTGAAATGGAAATAATGCAAGTATGAAGTGCTAGAGATGACATTATAGGAAGGATTTGGTAAGTTGGTGGAAGGCTATGAAACATCAAAAGAAGTTTTAAAGTGCACTGATGTGCATAATGTAACGGAGAAGGAAAACAATTGTAGAAATGGGCAAGAAATTGAGTGAGGGTTGAACCTATGATTTAAGGAGGTTAGAGCATGATTAAGGTGCTAAAATATGTTGGATTACATGTGGAAAGGTTTAGGAATGATTAGGGGTGAATTAGGGATTGAAAACTGGTGAAAAACTGTAAATTTTGACAGTTCCAGGGGTGGTTCGGGTTTGCAAATCGGTATGTAAACCCGGACCATAGCAAAAAATAGGCAGAAACCCATCCCAGGGGGTGGTCCGGGTTTGTAAACCCGGACACAAACCCGGACCACATGTAAAATTGTCCAGAAACTTTAAACCGTGTCTGGTCCGGGTTTGTAACCCCGGACACAAACCCGGACCAGTGTAAAAATGTACCAGAGAGTGTTTTTAAGTGCCCTAATGCTGGGGAAGTGAATGGTAATGGTTTTATATGATGTTTAGGCCTTCTGTTGGTGACTAGTAAAGGTCCTAAGAAGTATAACCAAGTGTTGGAAGTGAGTGAGAATTAAGAGCCTAAATTGACAAGAGTAAACTAAGTGTAACGGGAGTAATATTTGTTTACCTACCGTAAAGCATTGATGTTAATAGAGTCACTTGATATGTGATTAGTGATTCGGGAGTGAGATCCGAGGAACGAGTGGTGACCCGGTAAAGTAAATCCATGGTGAAAGGTATGATTTTCTCATACTCTATGTGCTAACCGAGTTACGTTGATTTGTGTGTTTGTGTGCCGGCTTAATCAAGACTAAAGCATGAAAATAATCCCTTGTTTGATTATGTATGTCTTGTTGTATGTTGTATGAGCTAACATACTTGCATGCCGATGTGGTCTAACATAGAGTAAGGACCGACTCATAGTGAGTAACGTTTGGCTAGAGACCCATAGATCGGGTCGATGCTTATGATAGAGAAAACGTGCAAACACACAAACTATCCGTTATAGTATAACGATAACGCAAACATATGAACTCCCTAGAATGTGAGGAGATGTGCGGGTTGAGTAATTACTCGATAACGGTTAGTAAACCATAATGACACAATTCACGAAACAAATGAGAGTGAAAAGATAAGCGACCTCTTAAATGAGGATTTTACCCGGTATAAGAAAATAACCGAAAGTATAAGTAAATGAAATGTATGGGTAACTCTTAAAACCTAAGATTAACCGAACTTGTGTATTATTCCCAGTCATTAGAAACATCGAGAGTGATGCTTCTAGACTAAAACACATAATATTATTATAACTCCGAGAGAGGAGTGTATGGGAATGAGAGTAGTCCGAGAGTAGTCGGACCTATGCAAAAGAGTTAGGAACTAAGAGAGAGTTCCGTGAGCTAGTTGAACCTTCCCATCATGCTAGACCCGGAGTAGGGTCGAAACCGGGGAAGTAAGATTATGCTTGAGAGCCATGAGTTTTGGCCTAAGTATGTATTAAGAGTAACAAGCGTGACGTAGGAGACCTGCAGTGTCTCAAGAATCTGCAAGAGCTTGAGTATAAATAACCCAAGAGTGTGGGTGGGATAATGAGTACAAATAACCCAAAGTGTGGGTGAGATAACGAGTATAAGTAACCCGAGAGAATGGGCGAGTATAGTACGAGTAGCCCAAGAGAATGGGTGTGTATATGAATAAGTAACCCGAGAGAGCGGGTGAGATATTGAATAAGTAAACAAGGCATAGTGAGGTATAACCCTCAAGGCCTAAGAGTAAACAGATACAACTAACAACCTTGTTATGTTAGTTAGGAATTGTGTTCCGTGATTGGATGTAGATTCCTTGAGTAATACACATATATATCGTATTGCTATGATGCATGTTGTTTGACTAAATGAACACCATGTATATCCGACAAAAGTGGTCGGCGTACCCCGGTTAGCACTCGGGGTATGCGAATTTCATATGCAGCGTTAAGCTGAGCCCCTAGGGGCAACGTTTTTATTTTTCAGGTACACCGAAGATGTTACCGTTCGAGAGTAGGACGGGGTCGGTGGGTTGCATGGGTAGTTAGATTTAATTACTTATGCATTGAAAGAGGTGTAAGACCGAATATGTTGTCGGCATCCATATATTGTAGACTCGGTATAGTAAAGAAGTGAGTTGGGTATTGTATTTGTATTGTGTATTCGGTTGTTCCAGTTCATCAGACCGTTACTGTATGTGGAAATGAGCCTGGTTAGCCATATGGGTGGCTAACGGCGTTGTATCACCCTCTGTTGTATTTAGAGTTCCGCTGCGAGTTTATTGGTAATTGTGACAGTTTAAGAGGTAATGGCATGATTAGCAGTTGGGGTGTTACAAAAATGGTATCAGAGCGAAGTATCGCTCTGATGACTGGAAATACCGAGCTTAGGAAATACCGAGTTTGGAATTAGAGACTTAGGGCTAAGGGTTGAGTGGTAGCGTGAGAGATGCGCTAGTTAGGAACTTCCAGTATGATCTGGATACCTACAATACCAGACCCGCCCTCCACAACCCCCGTATTAAAAGCTTGGGAAAGAACGCCAGAGAGACGGGGAAAGCCGATATGGCACTTAATTATTATTTCGATATGAACCAGAATCTGTCATGCGGTAGATCCCGAGAACCGGAGATCCCGGAGACGGATCCCGCTGGAACGACAATAACCGCACTCAATGGCAAAAGATCGAGACATCCTGATCCAAGGAGACCAGAATTTGTGGTAGCTTGGAGCGACATGCTTAGCAGTCGCGAGAACCTAGCTGGCCGAGCAGCAGCACGGAGCAAAGCACCAACCATGCAACAAGGCGGATTCATGATAAATAACAAAAACCGGGACACAAGTCCACGGACCGCCACAGTTATGTAATACCACTAGCGGTATATTAACTGACTAAGAATCTAATCAAGGGAAGGTACACCCACCCTGCCACACCCAAAGAGGTTGAAATACTTAATCGATATAGCTTAGACAGCTACAAGCAACTACGGGATATACCCGAATGGGACTACAGAAGTAGTGCCTAAATGACTTAACCTCTGTAACCACAGTACAGATGTGGGAACGAGCAACGAGGTAGAACATAGAACTAAATAATTAAGGAAGAGCCGACAAGGCTACCAGATGCAGTGTGAACAATATCGTGACCGGTATGAGTTAACCCAAAAACCACCTGTACCGCGAACTTGCTACGGCAAGTGCAGTATTAATGCGACTGTTAAGAGGCGCTTTAACAAGCGACCAGTACTTGTCAATTATCAAAAAGGCGAGAGAAGCCAATATGGCAGAACAACCCTAAGAAGTGTGAAATGAAACCTTGAAAAGGCCTAACGGCCTGATCATTGTATTAAGAACATACCAGTTAGTGAGAAGCTAGACTCGGTAAGGAGCAGCCAGCATTGAAATGCCATGAAGAATTTACCTTCAAAACCCAAATTTTCTTTCGAAACTCAAATTTTCCAAAAACCCCCAAATTTTAAAACCAAACCAAAGAACTACGGTAAGTTATTATAGGACAATATAAGAGGAGTTGGCAACAGAATACTTCACCTAGGCGTGACACCGACACTACAAGTGTACACAAACGAGACATTGAATGACCGCACTCTGAAGGAGCTTGCGGGCCTGACAGACCAATTATGAGTTAGTCGGGTAAGTGGCAACGTATCAATAAGATACTCCATGTATGTATACAAGTAGAGTACGGTACACGGGAAGTAGCCCACTCCATACTACGGACGAAAGAGCCGATCCAAACCAAGATATTGGACACCTCGAATGATCGAAGAACATAAAGGAGTTTACGAAGCTAAAGGAGTCTGGAAACCAGTAAGGTGACGGACCTAAGGATATAGCGTGGATAAGTGCAAGAAGCACAGAGTATTAAGTATAGACATTGGAAATGTCTCAGGAATCAAGGAGGAAATACCTAATAACTGAAATGAATACCAGTGTAA
>CM041779.1:47845714-47879644 GCA_023374045.1 Limonium bicolor | reverse complement strand
AAATTGGATTTCGTTATTTCGATTAAAAACCGAATTATCCAAAGACCAAAATCGAATTAACCATTATCCAAATTATCCGAAATCCAAATTTTTTTAAAAATGAAATTCGAAATCCAAATTGAAATCCAAATTTTAGCTAGTTTGGATTTCAACTTACTAAAATTTAGGGTTTATGTTTGACTATTTGTCACTAAAGACTAGAATTAGAAAATAGGATATTCTTTTGTAAAGAAAATTTGGATAATTCGGTTAACCGAATTAGATAAAGTCAAAACCAAATCCAAACCAAATTATAATTAGGATAATTCGGTTAACCGAAATTTTCAATTCGGTTAGAAAATTCGGTTAAAAATCCAAAAAATAAAATCGGTTAATTCAGTTTTTGGATAAATCCAAAATATCCAAACTGAATGCTCACCCCTACCCATATCCGCTTCAACTAAGGATGAAATTTTCACACTTAAACAATATGCATGTACTAAAGAACATCAAAAGAAAAAGGATATACAAAAGAGACATCTAACATGTATGTAAGAACCTAAAGACATAAACAACAACAAAAACCGTAAAGATTGGGAGCCAAAATATGATAGATTTAATTAGACAAACTAGAAGAAAGAGGGAGGGAAGCTAAAGAACTATCAAAGAAAGATCCATTAACCCACAAAACATAGAAATGGCTAGTTTTTTTTTTTTTAATAAGTCAGGTAGGTTTTGAACCCATGATCTTTGATTCAAGGATACTATTCCTCTACCAAGCCACGAGGACTTATATAGCACATAGAAATGGCTAGATGCAACAAACACAGGAGAGTCGCTGAGTGCTTCTAGCTAGGGAGGGTTGCTACTTTCATCTGTTTGGGTCTTGTTAGTACAATTGTATATCCATGACCAATCAGTGTAGACTTGTTTTTTTTCCGAACGTGAGTGTAGACTTGTTGATACGAACAACTTCAGCCAAAACGTACAAATGAAGTTGTTATCATAGAAGGAGGCCGCCGAGTATAGTCTTCTATTTGGCAGTCCAGTCATCAGCTGATTGGATTGTTTTGCTGATTGGGCTGCTTTTTTATTATATTAATTTTAATTAGTTGTAACTTTTAATTATATAAGTCGAATATGAAAAAAAATTATATCATTGTTACATAAATTCGAGCTCTTCAAAACAAGACCAGTCATGGATATGTTTTGAGAACTTTGAAAAAAAATATTTTTACATGTTATGATGATACACTAAAATGATAATATGATTCATTAATTTTGATATTATGATTTATTAAAATTGATATTATGATTTACTAACTAATAAGTGGTGAATTAGATAACACACTTTAGAACTAATAAAAAATTATTATTTTATAGTGTATTATTACTGTATGGTGTATTTTAAACCTTATATGGTGAATCATGAATTTTCGTACATACCAAATTTGTTTTGTGTTGTATTATTGTTTAATTTTTTTTATTTTTATATGTTTACGTTGATACACTAAAATGATTATATGATTCATTAACTTTGATATTATGATTCATTAAAATCGATATCATGATTCATTAACTAATAAGTGGTGAGTTAGATAACAAACTTTGTAACCGATAAAAAAATTATTATTGTTGTAGTGTATTATTATTGTATGGTGCAATTTTAATCTTCTATGGTGAATCATGTATTTTCATACATACCAAATATTGTTTTGTATTGCATTATTGTTTAAAGTTATTTTTCTATGTTTGTAATGATACACTAAAATGAAGATTTTAAACTGGATATTATGATTCATTAAAACTGATATTATGATTCATTAACTTACAAGTAGTGAATTAGGTAAAAAAACTTGAAACAAATAATGGATCATTATTGTAACACATTTTTATCATCATCATTATTATTATTATTATTATTATTATTATTATTATTATTATTATTATTATTTTGTGGTGTAATATTATTATTTATACGATGTATTTTAAGTCTTATATAGTGAATCATATATTTTTTTACTATACCGATTTCAAAACAGATAATGAATCATTATTGTTTTGTAGTGTATTATTATTATTGTTGGTGTATATTAAACTGTATCTAGTGAATAAGTATGGTTGAGATGTATATATACACATATAAAAAATATAAAATTTTAAAGTTGTCAAAACATATCCATGTCTGATATTATTTTGAAGAGCTTGAATTTAGATGAACAATGATATAATTTTTTTTAATTTTGGACTTATATTTTAAAAGTTACAACCAATTAAAAATTAATATAATAAAAAACAATCCAATCAACAAAACAGTCCAGACAACTGCTCACATCAAATGATCGGCGTATACTCTGGAGGGGACGCGCTGCACAATCTACCTACTGTGGTGGAAGTTGCAACAAGCTTGAATACACAAATAAGAATTTTTCCTAAAAGAAACCACCCCACGTGCTAATTACCATAAACATCACAATCTTACAATTAGAAGATTAGAAGAGAGAATTAAAGAAGATAATCTTTTTCAAAGACCGAAATTAAAAATGAATCAAGTCACGTGGGGCTTATTTGTCACTATAAATATGGTCACTCTGTCGCTGCTGGGTAAGGGTAACAATTAACGATCTCATTACTCCTCATACATGACACAGATTATTATTATACGTCGTACGCGGCGCCTTGAATGAGCTCCTACACTGGAAAATATAGAAATTTGACAGAAATTCTCTTCGTTTTCCTTTCCCCTCAACTAGAAGAGTTGGATTCAAAATCTCTATATACACATTCAAGGATTGTGTAAACCGATCTGAATTTATTTCTTCCCCAGCCGATCAGCTTTGTCGTCTGTCCGTTGTCTGTCTCTCCCACATTCATATCAGATCATCAGGAGGGACAAACAGGCCCGCCAGATGGATGTGCACAGCAATTATTCATCAGACGAAATTCTTCCTAGAGTCCTCATCGTCTCCCGCCGTACCATTCGCAAGAACAAGTTCGTCGATTTTGTCGGTACGTATCTAGTAATCACCATTAACATTAAAAATGATGATGATGATGATATAGGTCATTAAATTTGATCAAAATGTTAAAACATGTATGCAGGCGAATACCATCTAGACCTAATAGTGAAGTATGGTGCAGTCCCAATAATAGTCCCACGAGTAACCGGTATCCACTCTCTCCTCTCAAATTTCGACCCAATCCATGGCGTCCTTTTATGCGAAGGAGAAGATATAGACCCATCACATTACAACACCACTCCCACTTCATCAACACTCACTTCATCAGAATTAGACGAAATCCGTTCAACCCACATCAGTGACACATCAATCGACACTTCAAAGGACTCAATCGAGCTAAATTTAGCCAAACTCTGCTTACAACGCAACATCCCATACCTCGGAATCTGTCGTGGATCTCAGGTAATCAATGTCGCGTGTGGGGGAACTCTTTACCAAGACGTTGAGATGGAACTTCATAACAAAATGGGGAAACCTAGAGTAGTGCATATGGATTATGAGAATTATGATGGGCATAGACATGTGGTGAGAGTTGAGCAGGGGACACCGTTGGCGGATTGGTTTAGTGAGGAGTGGGAAGATGGGGAGGAGATGGAATTGATGGTGAATAGTTATCATCATCAAGGTGTGAAGAAACTAGCGGATAGATTTGTGCCAATGGCGTTTGCGGAAGATGGGTTGATTGAAGGGTTTTATGATAGGGATGGGTATGATCCGGGTGAAGGGAAGTTTATTATGGGACTTCAGTTTCATCCTGAGAGGATGCGGAAGAATAATGATGATGGTGAGTTTGATTATGCTGGATGTCCGACTGCTTATAAGGAGTTTGTGAGAGCTGTGATGGCTTATGAGAAGAAGGTTAGAATTAATGCTACTGCTACTACTCATGTGCCAAGAGGAATGTTTAATATTAGTCCTACTACGAAGATCAATTGGGAGATGGAGAATAAGAGGAAAATAATCGTAAGAAGCTTTTCCTTAGAAAAGGACATGTACATAGGTGCAGGGTATCATCATCGGACTTCTGCTGCAGCATCTGAGGGTAACATCTTGGAGGTAATATTATTATTATTGCACAGATTTGAGTAATTAAGCCCAATTCTTTTACTTGTAAGTAGCTTCTAGATAATAGCCAATAGTGTGATGACTGATTTTAAAAAAATGGATGAGCTGGTCAACTCAACCAAAAAGTCCTAAACCAGTTGCTAGCTTATATTAGCAGATAAGTGTAAGTAGTTGCTAGTTTATATTAGCAGATATTGATTGATGGCTGATTTTGAAAAAAATGAGATTAACTAATCAACCCAATCAAGCAGGCTTAATTAAACCAGCTGAAAACAGGACAAAAGAATAGGACAATCGGATGAGTTAACTAATTAAGCGTACTCTTTAAATTAAATCAATCCAATTACTTTTTTTCATCAAATCTCTAATTTGCAGGTGAATACAACAGCTCTAATCAGTCTACAACAAGAGCAAAGGCTGAAGCAGATGGGTGCAACAGTGAGGAATGGGTGTGCGTACCTTGGGAGTTTGAAGAAGATGAACGATGAGAAGGAAAGAATTGCACGGAGTATAATAGGGAAGATGTCGACCGAACACTTGTCAGAAATGGTATCTTTCTACTACATGATGGGTCAGATCTGCTCTGAGGTCTTCGAAACTAAGATTAAGCTTCATAGTATGTAGCAGTATTAGATTTAATTTAAGACCCTCCTCCTGGATATATGTAATGTAACACAATATATTGTATTATATGTGAGTCTTTAGTGGCTTTACCTTAGCGTGTTGTATTTTAGTAGTTTTTGTGGTTATAACTCTCCATTGTCGATTGAGTCAATTACACATACAAGTAGTTGTTTGGTGTAATAGCGATTCATCTTCGCTTGGTCGATTAACATGTACTACAACTTCAGCCAAGCCACGTTTGTATTACAGATTCATTCCCGGCATAAGCACTTAAAGCATCCAATTCAACAACTCAATTCCCCAATTTGACTAATTGTCCAATCTTTTCCGGGTCGGTGATAATTAATGCTCAAGAACCGCATTTGAAAAACGCGGCTCCAATATGTGTAAACGAAACGCACTTGGAGAATGCGGTTCTTTTGCAATGGACCAATGAGTCAAAACCGCATTTGTCAAATGCGGTTCTTTTGCAAACTGAAACCACATTTGCCAAGTGCGGTTGCTTTGCAAATATTGAGCCAGCAGCCTCCACATTCTCCTATTAATATCCACCTCATTCTCCATATTTCTCACAACAACTTCAATCAATCCTTCTCACATCTCTCAAATTCTTCACCTCCAATCCCCCAAAAAAATTATGACAAAAAAAGTCCTAAAAAAAGAAAAGAAAGAGGAATTGAAAAGGAAAAAGAAAAACAAGAGGAGAAAACAAAAAAAGAAAAAAAAAATTATAGAAGGATTTTTATCTGAAGATGGCGGGTCGATATGAAGCAGCGGCGGGAGGGCCTGGTCCAGAGCAAGGCGATTTGTTTTCCCTACAAACGACGCACATTTCATAAGTGATCTTATCTGAGTTAGAGGTTAGATTTCAAACTATATTAGTTTAACTGCTATTTAATTTAATAGTTATTTATTTAATCGCTTTTATTAGTAGAATAATTAGACAATAAATTATTGAATTTAGGAGTTTCTGGATAATCCGGACATAACTGAAAGAGTCCTGAGTGAGCGTGGGGTACAAAGTTGTCAGAAAACTCTCATAGGATGGTTGCCCCATTGATACAAGTTGTCGGGTTGTGGGGTCCTCCTAGATTAGTTACCAAGGCAATTAATTTTATTTGCAACGCTTTGATCGAGAGTTGGAGACCGGAAACACATATAATTATGTTTGCGTTTGGAGAGGCTACAATTACATGGGGGATATGGCGCTTTTATTCGGCTTGTCCGGTCGAGAGGTGTAGAGTTGTGATAGGTGAGACGTGCATAAATCCGAGGAACCTTTGCACAGATTTCTTGGGGAAGACCCCAGAAGCCAGGCATATAAAGGGTAACCATGTTTTGTTAACATGGTTGTCAGATAATTTCAGTGAGAATGATGAAGAGTTTGGCAACGCTCCTCCTACTCTGGTTGCACCGCCAGGGCTTACAACATGTTGCGGTTGATTAGGGGGACACTGATGTCATTGTACCATGGAAACACTGTCGACCTCTATTATCTACTGCTATTGGCTAATTTTGACACTGTTGGGGGTACAGTTGGCGTTTTGCCGTATTGGCATGGATTTATCATCATTTGTGCATGGCTACGTAGATTACCATGAAGGGATACCTTCTGTGCAGCACCAGACTGCTGACTGTGTGGGCGTAGTCCAGGGTACCTAGATTTTTTGTACGTCAGACGAAGCAGATTCCGGATGAAGAACCACTATGTTATCGGTATGTTTGCTTACTCTAGCTTTCTAATCGAATACCTGGTTTTGTGTGTCAACTATATGTTTGAATTTTCAATTTTTATATTGTTTGTTATTTATTTTAAATATGAGGTAGATAGCGTAGAATGGATGATGCCCATATACGGTGTTTACAGGATGCCCGTGCTATTCTGGATACGATGTCCGTGTCTCCTACCGACGACGATGCAAGCATAGAACTTCATCTTTGCATAATGTATATTTGTTAAATCTATTATAAAATATTTAACTTTTGTTCTCTAATTTCAGTGGAGATGGATGCCCAACACGGAGCTTCCCCGTAACCAAAATAATGAAGCATACGCATTGGTGGTTCATCCCATACATTTCAATATTGTGGAGGGTTATCAACCAGATCATGTACTCCGACAGTTTGGAAAAGATCATCCCATTCCTGCTTCCCAGCTTGAGTGTGATAGACTTCACAATCAAGCCCGTTCTGGCCGCATCAACACAGATTGGGCATCCTTTCTTGGGCCGTACTTGCAACTATGGGAAAATAGAAATGATCAACGCATTCTGTTGCATACGTATCCCGTGTCACAGCCCTTGGGACCCCACTCCATGTACAAGAGATGGTACTCCCTACACATCTTGTATTGGTTCACACAAAAAGCTCGAAGAAATGCAGTGCTGGTATGAACATTTAAATATTATTCTAGGCTTTGGTAAATGTTCATAATGATTATAAATTATTATAGTTCTAACGGTTTCTAATTCATGTAGGGACAAGCAATACAATAATTTCAGCATATGTCGCAGGATGCCGATAGCAGTTAGTATGCGACATATGTGATTGATCAGACTGGAATCTACTCGCACATGCGATATGGGTACACGCATCCAGAAGAGGATATTGTCCCCCCGCATGTATTCCAGGTGTTTTAGCCACAGTTGGACATGCTTGCTACTGATGCACCACGAAGGGTTGCACACAGAAGGAGACATAGTGAGAGACGCCCAAGACATCTAGTTGGTCGTGCTCAACCTGCAAATGACTTTTAAGATCCGCACCAACAGTTTGATGAAGCGTTTGGTGGAGTACAGATGGAAGCAAGGACCGTTGATATGTCACAACCACTACAGGTCCAGGACTATAGTGGTGTACCAGACTATGGCATGTCTACCCAGCAGTCTGTAGGATACGCTCTGATGCTACAGGTCCGAGCTTACATTGAATCATCTACTATTGTTGGTACGGTACCCCCTACCCTATTGTCCGATGATTATTTGAATTCAAGCTGGTCTTTTAGTTTCTCGAACATTTTGGGTTCAAGCAGTAGTGGGGGCGCACTTTCTACTCTGATTTCCCAACAGAGTCCTTACCCCGCTGCCACTCCACTTACCCCTCATAGTCCACACACCCCGCTTCCCAGTGCTCATGGCATGAGTGTTGAGCAACATATTGACATGTTGGAGCAGATTCCTCAAGCCAATCGAACGCTAGAGTAGAACTATGAGCTTGAGGATCTGCGTATACAGCTGTGCGGTCGATGAAAAACCCGCCCGGTAGATATGGGATTTGGACTCGTTGAGTAATCATTTTGTTAGTAATTTTAGTTTGATATTTGAACTATGGCTTGTTGTTGTAATGAAAGATATGTTTATAAGTGTATTAATGTTTTAGTATTCTGGACATCTACAAGTTGTACAAAATAAATACCGAAACTAGTGACATGAAACTTAAACTGCAGAATTTCAGGTTCGTGGTGCTAAGTTAGGAATCAAATTAGGAGTACCTTACAAGGTTCAATCGGGTTGAAACTTTATGAAAAGCTACCTATACATACTACTACATTGTATAAAAATTACATCACCATCTGACATCTATAAGTTGTACTAAATAAATACCGAAACTAGTGACATGAAACTTAAACTACATAATTTCAGGTTTCTGGTGCTAAGTTATGAATCAAATTTGGAGTACCTAACGAGGTCCAATTGGGTTTAAATTTACGAACAGCTACCTATACATACCTACTACATTGTATCAACATTACAGCACCATCGGACGTCTACAAGTTGTACAAAATAAATACCGAAACTTGTGACATGAAACTTAAACTGCAGAATTTCAGGTTCTTGGTGCTAAGTTAAATAAGAATTCTATCTTTCCCTCTTTTCCATCCAGCTAAGTGGGGAGTGAGCTACTAAATGGGGAGTGAGCTATTAGAAGCACAACACAGTAACACAAATATTTGAGAACAAATGAAATAATTGATAGGAAGATCGAATACAAGAACATAGAAAAACAATAAAATCTACTCTAGACTAGGGGATCTCTCAGTAGTCCCTCAGGCCTTGAAGAGGCAAAGAACGCTTGGGATAGATTGAAGGGTTTGGTTTATAAGTTAGGACTCCTAGTGGCTGTCAGGGATTATCTACGTTAAGTAACACCCTTTTATCTACAGTATTATGTCCTTTCCGTGACTAGTTTGAACACGCTCGTTGACTTTTCTTTGTGCCACTTTACTTAATCAAACTTCTTCCAGTCGTAGTAGCTAGACCCTTGAAGCCATTTTACATGTGTGCTCTATCAGCTTTGTGGTGTATCCGCTATCATCTGAGGAACCCACTGAGAATGAGGTGTAGAGGTCTTCATCATTATCGGTGACATCGTTGGATCCTTCTAGTCTGAAGACATCAGAGTCGACCTCAAAGTCGGTAAGAAAACTGTGTGCTCGACCAGTCAGAAGACAACATTGTGAGCAAGATAGTTTCAGGGATTCTTCGTCGTTGAGGGATTCTGCATCAGAAGTTAGAGATTGGTTATGGTTTGAATGGGGTAGATTTTCTAGGAGTTGACCTTAATTTGCCTTTTGTAGAAGAGTTGTGGAGGCTTTTGAAGCTGAGGCTTTGCTTTTGAAGGAGGTACATTTATTGCCCTTGAATGCTTTTGGTGTCTTGCAGATGCTTGCCTTTGTTTTCTTTTTGTGCTTCGAGTGATAGTTCCTTTTGGTGCCATCCTCTCGAATCAGTGTGAGTAAAATTTTATGATTTCACTTAGTAAGTTAGTAGAAAGAGTTTTAGAGTAGTAAGGGATAAGTGGGTTGGGACACAATACTCCTTTTATATTACCGGGTAACGGTCACTCTACTACAACTCTGTCTAGTGGTAATCAATTATTTCTCTACAATGCGGGTCACATCTACGGATATATATATATATATATATATATATATATATATATATATATATATATATATATATATATCATCATCATCATCATTTGCTTTATCAAGGACAATAATAGAGGGCTGTCTACTTTTATATGTCTCTCTGCAGGGTGTTCTGACTGCAGCTCTGTCTAGTAGTGGTAATCAATTTATTTCTCTGCAATGTGGTATCACATCTATATATATATATATATATTAGCCTTTAATGTGGTGGTGTGAAATGATAGCACCACATTATGTACAACTGGTTCCCATTATAAATAGAAGTGCTTGATTTATACTCTTTGCTAATAAACTTTCAGATTTTATAACTCTTCTTTTTCCAATGAAATCAAAGGATGACTCTCTCTTGTTTGCTTTTTATTCATCACGTAGCATCTTCGAAGCTCAAGGTTTCTACTTTGAACTACTTCTTCGGCCATTGAAATGCATATTAATATCCCTGATAATCCTTCTTTTATTGACTTACAATTCTACGTCACATGTTCGCTTGATGTGGACGACCCATCCCGTATAAATACATTCATAACATTCAAAGAGATGCTTTTTAGCTTTCCGCAACCATATTGGAGGAAGTTGTTCATCAGAAATGTTGAGGTTGTGCAGCTGATGTTGAATAATTACTATGAAAACATGGAGGCGATGAGAATGATTCAATTGTTAGTAGACTATGAGTATGCACCTTCGTCAAAATCGAACAACGAAAGCGGCAACAACCACGTCAAAGGTGAGGAGTCAGTGTCTCCAGATTCAGCATATTAGATTCATAGCGACTCAGACGACTCCATTGACTCAACAACGACAATAAGCAAGTAATAACATTTGTCAAGTACATTTTCTTTAAGTGTATGTTACAGTGTTCCTATGTAACACCCCTCTCGTTAATCTCGTATTAGTCACTCGTAGCATAATTAAAAATGTGTCGTAGCGGAAAGTAAAGTATAATCATCCTCACTCGGGTGTCACATGTCATTGCTCACCCATGTGAGTAAAGAAGCAATTACTTAATACAATAACTAATTCGATAATCACTGTGATGACCTGGGATATTCAACTACTATCGCATACAACACTTAAGTCCATAATCCGAATATAAACGACTAGTGAGCAACTAAACCAAATCCCGAGTTTACAACCGTGATGTAATAATACAACATAAGTCCGAGAATTGCGATAACAAAAACAAAAGTCCTCTACCCGAGGTCCCGCACTCCGGCTTCGTAACTCGATCAAGTCCCTGTAATGTGGTTCCATATAGGCTCAGCAAAACGCTGAATATGCTAAAGTGTATTCCTAGACCCTTTAGGTCACTTAGGTCATTTTAACCATCTTAACATGAGGTTGATTACATGCTGATTTATTTTACAGTTTATAATAAAAGTAGTAAATAACATAATTAAACACACATCAATTCATTTAATACCACAATACATTTCATAAGCATACATTGCATTCTAAAGACAACAAATGAGTGCGGTAAAACGCGAAGGTTGTTTCCGGCGAAAGTACTTGTCCCTTGGCCTTCAAGGCTCGTTAATTATTATTGTGTATAGACAACCCGTATTTTAATTCATAATGGATAGTCGTCCTGTGTGCACCAACAGTGCCCTCCCGCCAAAGATTCGTGAATCTCGGGACTTCCTCTTACCTAATAAAGGCGTCATTAAATGGCCGTATCCAGGTACCAACGGCAGTACACTCCGACCAACGATCAATCAGGCTCGTTGGAATTTAACAAGAGTCGACCTCATCCGGGTGTTATACTCTAGTGATCACTATGCGCAACCAGTAGTCAGAAACTAAACTGGATTTCCATTACATCATATACATTTCTCCATTATGTGATTAAGTAGTTTAATCAGTTAACTAAGATATGTTCTTAGGTTATGGAGAATTCATTTAATACAGATGCCTTATAGGTCTTACACAACACCTAGAAGTAATCTAGGTCATATTCATGTTCGAGAACAATACTCTAGAGATCGGTATTCCCGAATCTCATTCCTAAGTGTTTTACTTAGGCTAATTAGGAATGTAACATCTCCTAATTTGTTCGCATCTAAGTTGAGTGATAATCAGTATCACTGTAGTCCGACAGACGTTCGCGCACAATCATAAACGTTTGACACTCGAGCAATCAATTCATATAGTTCATGCATATCACACATATCGCTCTTAAGCAATTTAAACAAATAACATCTAAACCCAAGAAAACCCTCAGGACGTTCAAATCACACAATTAACATACCGTGCGCCGTAATAAACGCTAGCGTGTATTATCACGCTCACCCGACATTCCTCGTAGCTCTAGTATCTGGAATGAATATATAATGCTACGAGTTAATCCCTAAGTTCAACTTAATTTGGTATGTCCGAATAACGCTGTATCCCGACCGTTAACCCCCGTAACCAGTAGTTAGTTTTGTTCGGGTTTTCAATTCGCGTTCAGAATTAGTTAAACTCATTAGCTTGTTATGTTACTCATAACTTGTAGTATTGTATTACTACTTAGGATTAAATCTTGTAATCCATATAATATATGCTAAGTCATTTTACTTGATTGTATAACTACTTGCATAAGTATTATATATATGTATATATGTACAACAATATAGTTTACTACTATATGTTATTATTGACTTGAAATGTTGTCACTCTTTAATTTCTCATTTATATTATGAGCTAGTCAGCTTGGCCTTCCTTGGTCAATTTGGTAGAATTGGTCAAGTATGTTGACTTGGTTAATTTATCCAAGTACATATGTTCATATAATTCATATAATAATTCTTGAATTATATAGTCCATCATTGTTTAACATATTACACTTCAACATTAGAACCTTATATCTAATGTATTATAGTTTATCTTCCCACTTTACAACTTCTCTCATTTTAATATTATATGGTTCCCGACCATATATATAATTCATTTTACTTCACGTATTCCTACATATATATATGAATTAAGAACCTCATTTATTAAATGATATACCTTATCATTTTATGTAAGGTGGTTAATTTCATTTAGTTGTGTTATCTTACACCAACCTTAATTAAGATTATAATCTTAATGTGATGTAACATTATATAGTACATTACTGAACTCCCAAGGTTTATTAAATACCCCACCTTATTTTATAATGCTATTTATTCACCATCAGTCACATTATTTTATGTGAATTATCATACTTATACTATTTTCACTTTAATGACATACATATTTATAATTGTTGTGAAATTTATATCATTATAGACCATAGTCTAAAAATTAATTCCTTAACATTCATAATTCCGCAGCAGACCCTATTCTTTCATTAATTACGATTTGACCACTTAACTTATATAATGTTACTATTTATATTCATATATCATATAATATGACAATTCTACTCTTGTAATATAATTAACCTATGGTTTATACTATTTTTATTAAATATCGAACAGACCCCCAATCTGTCCAGATTTATTTTCTCAGCTCCCACATTTTTCTTTAATTACAAAATGACCCCATTTACTCCTTAAACTTTACAATCTTAAACTTTATATTATTCACCATAGTTAATTTAACTCCAAATAATTCTCAAAAAAATTCCAAAACTTCCCAAACATACCCTAGGCTGTTTCTAATTCCATTTCATCCCAGAATTTTGGAAAATTACATTTCCACCCCAAATATTTTATAACTTTTACATTTAACTTCTAAATTAATTTAAAGTCATAAATAATTTATTTAACTCCACAAATTTGGTCAACACCCACACTATGGTCAAGGTTGACCTCCATAATACTACCTTGACCAATATTTCCATTATTTACGGTTTTGCCCCCAAATTTCCTAGTATTTACAATTTAGTCCTTAACTTTGTAAGAACTTACAAAATTCATTTAAACTCCTTTTTCACTCCAACTTTCGTCCATATTCTTTTATAACCTTCCAATTTTTATTTAATTACACTTAACCCACACTTTTACACCAGAATATTATGTAGACTTATTTTTGCTTGTATAACTCATTTATATGATAATTTCCAACTTAAATGTTATAAATTTGTAGGTATTAATTACTAAAATTCCTAGGTGGTTAAAACTCAACATTTAAGCTGTTAGTAATTTATTTTCCTTCCAGACCTTATACTAAATAAGTACCTAGCTTAAAATGTAAATAAAGCCTTAAAACATAACTTAAACTTAAACTTACTTGATTAAGCTCCCAAAAATCAGCAAGAAACTTAGTGACTCTTGGCCCTATTTTATAAGGTACCTTAGGTTAATTTTTTTTTTAAATTCAAAACATAAGCATTAACTTGATGATTTAGTTCTTAAGGCTTAGTAATTTACTTACCCTCCAAAAGTGAACTTTTTGAGCTTGTTTTCCACCATCTTGGTCAAGAGTAAGGCTTTGGTGTTGAAGACCAGTTTGGTACAGAATATTACATGGAAAGAAAGGATTAAGTTAGGTCTTTGAATGACTTAACAACATAAGGAATTTTAAGGCTTAAATTTGACTTGAAAGAGTCATGAAATTACCTTGGTCACTCAAGCCATTTTCGGCCTATTTTAGCAAGGAATGAAGAGTGTTAGATCTCTACTAAAACCATGCCAAATAGGTAGCTTAAAACAAATGGGAAAGTCTAGTTAAACTTGATAACTCCTTAAAAAGGGTTTTTGTGGTGAAATCGGCTACTTCTTCAAGGGTTTGAAGTTGCTACTGCCCAAGCATGAAAAGGGAGAGAAAATTAGTGGAAATACTCGTGGTAACCAGCCAATAAAAGTATAGAAAGAAAGGTGGAAGCTTAGAGCTCATTTTTCTTGCCTTGAGCTTGTTGGAACTTTGCTACTCTTTCTCCATGGCTGCCCTACAGGATTTTGGCTCCAAGGCTTCAGATTTTCGGACATGGAAATGAGTAATGAGCAAGTGGTGTTGTTTGGTAAAGAAAGGAGATGATTTAAGGCTTAAAGCATATTTCTTTACCTTTATTTGGATGACTTGGATAGCCTTCTTTCCTTGGTGTTATCCACGGTTTTTAGGCCTCCATTTTACTGATTTTTGACTAAAATGAAGGGGAGGATTTGGTGGTGTTTTGAGGAAGAAAGGAGATGACTAAAGAGGAGAATGAGTGGAAATGGGCTAGTTCACCATGGATGTCAAACTTGGAGCTTGAGGAGGAAGAAGATGGTGAAGAGATGAGCTATTTTCAGCTGAGAGGGAAGGAAATTTTGTGGGTACAGCAGCATGGGGCAAAAGAGAGTGATGGGAGTGAGAGAGTGTAAGTAAGGTGGTGTGTTGGGGTTCCCTAGGTAGTTGACTTAGGAAGCTTCCTTTTAAAAAGGTAAAAGCTTTTTTGGACTCTTTTTTCCCTCCCAATTCGGCAACCTAGATATTGTGGGTGGCTGATTTTCCTTTTTAATTATATATACACTGCTGTACAGGGCTACCTGCCACAATGCAGAAAACTACCTGCACGTTTAGTGGTACAGCTACCTGTGAAGCTAAGATGGGCTACCTGCACTTTTGTGTTGTAGCTTCCTGCTTCTGTTCTGTATAGGGCTACCTGCAACTATACTGGAAGCTACCTGCACATCTAGTGATTCAGCTACCTGCGACATAAGGTTGGCTACCTGCACTTTTGTGTAGTAGCTACCTGCTACTTTTCTCTCTAACAGCTTGACCAGACCATGTCCCTGTGTGACTGTAGTTACACGTTGAGGCCCCTATAGTCGCGATCTTGCAGTCTGTAGTCATTCCGCTGTATGTTTTAACTTATCGGTACTCTATATATATTTATCCTAGTATATATATATATATTAAAAGGTTATATATTTCCTTAGTGAGTTTAAGGTTTATTAGTCTTGATGATTTAATGACTAACCTTTGATTAACTCGTTTGTTTATTAATTCATGATTAATTAATGTAATTAAGGTTTCGGGTATTTCATCCTAACCTTTTCATCTACGTTCTATAGAGAATGTAGTTTGTTGATGGGTTCAAAACCCCTTCTCCTTAGAAATTTTTAGTTTATATTACTATTATATCCTAATAATTCTATGTTTTGCCACCTACTTGTCAATTTATTATTGGTTTGTTACTCATAACAATCTATAATGGTGTTACAACGAAGACTCAAACTTGTGCCTGTGAAATACACATTGTGGTGACACTTTAAGTTTCGGGTCCATTTATATTGCTCTTCCATGTAAACATACACACCTAAGACTTCTTTTATTGAAGAACAATAATTATTGGTCTATTAGACTATAATACCTATGTGTGATTTTTTAACTGGTTAACTGAGTAATTATTTTACATGTAGAACCCAAATGCGGGCTTCTTGTACTAGAAGAAAAAGCAAATTCCACTGAATTATTGTTACACTACTGACTCTGGCCAATTTGACAATATATAGGGACTTTCCAGAGGCATTAAATACAACCATGTGAGTGTACGGTAAAAGTAGAAGATTCCAATGAATTATTGGCCTGTTGCACTTTAATGTTACGTTGAATTTTTGTTTGGATGAGTAATTATTATTCCCGCATATCCCAAATGCGGCTCTTTTGCAACACGAAACCCTACACCACCATTTTCTCTTATAAATATCCAAATGAGGCTCCTACTTCTCCACAACTCAACCATCTCATTCCTTCTCCCTCTGAAACATTTCTTCTTCGTTTCAACTCATCTTTTCTTTATAGTATAAGTCCAACCATGTTTTTATATTGTCTATTGTTCGTACACTACACACCATCCTTCGATGTGTGTGGTTTTTGCTTAGAACCGACAACTGAGAGCCAGACTATAAGTCTTACTATCCCTACTAATATCGACTTCAAGTTTTTCAAATTTCTGATAGAAAGTATCCTTGATGAAGTTGAACATATGTTTCATGCTACGTCGATAACCTTCAGAGCGATCCAGTTTCGTGATCAGAGTGATATTGGAGAAAAATGTTCATAAGGAATGATGAGGATGTAAATGAGATGATAGAGAACTACCTCTCTAATGTGGAGGCAGTGAGTGTAATTCAACTTCTGGTAGAATTTGAGCCAGGGTTGATAGTTGATCTTCTGTGGGTGAGTTCATGTTATTTCTAATGCTATGTAACTCCTACTATGTTAGGTTATACCTTAAGCAAGCACTCAAAAAAAGTTTACTAAATAAATAGATGCAATTCAAATTTGGTTGTATTATAGTCAGAATACATAATGTCGTGTTTGAAACCATAAATGGTCACAACAACATATAAAGTTTAAGAGTCTGCTGAGAGAAACAAATTAAATTGTTGGATTACCAAAAATGACATAAATATAATCTCCCTTTTCCATGATTTATTATCGAAGTCAATCGAGTCACCGGATGAACCGAAATCGACAATAAAACATTATACTTCTTTTTAGTGCTTGAGAAAGGCACGACCTGCCTAAGCAGGAGCAACATCCAACAAAAGTTAAAGATATAACCTTCCATAGTTTATAAACTAATAAATGAATACCATGATGAAATACCCCGTAATTAAAAATAGCGATTAATTAGGCTAATAAATAATTTAGAGGCTTAATTAAGTATAAATAATCATGAGGGAACAAATCCCGAAGAAAACGGATCCTTAAAATGGATTAAAATCACTAATGAACCTTAAAGCGCGTTTTTCGAGGTAACCGGGAAAACGTGTCTTTAAGCGGGTCAAATAGACTCGTAACAATTCTAGTCAACTAAATAATCATTAATAAATATTAGTGAGGCTTAGGGACCAATAAAAATCAATAATACGAGAGATTAGTAAAAACTGTCAAAAACGGGAAGTTGTGGGGTAGAAACATAAATAACCAAGAGTTATGTGTCCACATTAGAATAAAATAAAAATTTGTGTGTGTGTGGGTGCTAGTCAGCCGGCCCCTCTTCCCTCTCTCACACACTCTTTATTCCTTCCTTATTTACAAACAAACAAAAATAATAAAACTACCCCACTCTCACTTTACACTCTCTCTCCTCCCTATTCTCCTTTCTCTCACGTAATACCCTTCCCCCTCACTCTCTTTTCTTCTTCTCCTACCTCTCCATCGATTTCCATGGTGAAAGAAGAGAACCCACACAAAACTCACTTCTCTCCTCTGTAACTCTCTCCAAACTTCTCCAAAAATTATAAAAACACCACCATTGTAATCCTCTCATCAAGAGCTACATTTCCATCTTTCCAAAATTCGAAAACCTACAATTTCGATTTTATGGGTATATCCCATTTGGAGCTTCAACACCACCATTAGAAGGCCCTCCTTCTCCTCGTTCTTTTAAGGTAAAAACATTCTCAAAAACTTCATCTTTTTCTAGCCTAAAGGGCAAAACGAAAATGTGAACTAAACCCTTGCTTGCTCCTCTTGTGCCCAGCCGGTTTTGGCATTTTGAAAGGGGTGGAAAGACCATTCTTGAGCTGCTCCAAGTATTTCATAAACCCTTACAAGGTAATGAAATCTCCAAACCCTAGAACTTGCATTAGAAGCTAAATAATGTGTAGAGTTAGCTTTAGTATTGAAGTATGTGTGTGTGAATGGTTGTAGTGTTAGTGGATTGAGTTACTAAAACCGCTAGAGAGAGAGAAGAGGAAGAAACAAGAAGAACAAAGAAAATCTAGAAGGAGAACAAGGTAAGAATACTCTTTTGTATAACTTGGTATATATATGTATGTAACAGTTTTTGGAAGTTTGAAATGAGTAATGGAATGGTAATGTAGTAGTAGTGTAATGTGTAGGAGAATATAAGTATTTTGAAGCTTTAAAAGATGTGTAAAACTTATTGAAAACAATTGGGAATGGGAAGTGATGTGCAGGAATTTGTAAGTGTTGTTTTAGTATTGGTATAATGTATGGGAGCTTGTATAGTCTTGGTTGTTATAAACAGGTGAGATGATAACAATGTGAGTAAAAACAATGTGGTGAGAGTGTAAAATTATAGGGGAGGTTATGGCAAAATTTATCTAGAATTAGAACACTTAGTGAATTTTAAACTAGGTGAATAAGGTAGGTTGTAACAGATTTTGTTAGAGAAAGATAGAGGGTATATTAGGAGAGATAGGAAATGTAGTTATAATGTGTTAGAGGAGTTAGAAATGACATTAGGAGGGAGTTGTAGTTGGGAGAGTTAGAGGAGAAATCTGTAGCATAATGTAATAAGGGGAGAAAACTGTTTAAGTGTTGAGTTGAAATTAAGAGAATTGTGTGTATATAAGTTAGTATAGAGTTGTGTAATGAATTAGGAAATGAATTAGCATGATTTAGGGTGTTTAAATTGCACAAAACATGTTAGGATGTAGGTAGGGAAATTGGGGAAGCAATGGGTGAGATTGGGAAAGAAAAATAACATCTGTAGCAAGGTTCTGATTCCGTCCGACCCAGACGGTGAGTCGGACGTGGGTCGGACGGGGCTTAAGAAACGAAAACCAATCTTTCTGAATGGTCCAACCCAGAGCCGTGAGTCGGACGTGGGTCGGACATGGCTTAAATAACGAAATAAAACTTTCTGTAATGGTCCGACCCACAGCCGTGGATCGGACATGGGTCGGACAGACGAAAATTTACAATGTCGAAGTTTCTGACTTCGTCCGACCCAGACGGTGAGTCGGACGTGGGTCGGACGGAGCTTAGACGACAGGACCAAACCTTCTGGAATGGTCCGACCCAGAGATGGGTCGGACGGAATAGTGCTGGGTCGGACAAGGTAATTTTCTGGGAACGAATCTTACTGGAATGGTCCGACCCAGGGCTTGGGTCGGACGGTGGGTCGGACGGCCCTATACTTACAAAAAAAAAACAGTAAGCTTATAACTAGTATATATAAGTATATATATATATGTATACCCACCTATACATATGTATATATATGTGTATGTAAATCATGGACAAATAATGGAAAGTAAGTGAAATGAAACATAAGTGTAAGGAATGTAAAGGCTTGGTGAATATGGTTAAGTAAACACAAAGTAGTTGAGTTAAGATTAATAATAGTTAAATTAATCATTCAATTGTATGCATATCATAGGATTTGATTTGTGACACCGGAAGGACGTTTGGAAACACGTACGACGGTGAACGGTATGGATTCCTCATGCCCCGTATGCTATCTTGGTTACTCTGATTTGTGTGTTGTGTGCTAATTGATCACCAAATAAGATAAATGCACGAATCGAGTTAATATGCATACTTGTGAATATGTAGTGTTGTATGTTGTGAATATTTTTCTTAAATCTTAGTTTGTATAATTCATGAAATGTTTGGATGAATGTGAATGTGTGTATGATGTAATGTACTGTGACCGATTATGATGAGTTTGGACTTCTAACTTATTCCTAACAAGCTAACCATCCTAACTTAAAATGGTAATTAAATTGGAATGAGTAGAAGTCCGATATAGTTTCGGCCACGCGTGAGGATGCGGAGTCACGAGAGGTTGGCTCCAATTCCTGACTCTTAAACTGGTCCGCGGCCCAAATCCCTTAAGTGGGTAGCATCCCGGATTGGTGAGTCAAGTAAATCCCGGAGGTGGGACGGCGTAGTCCCCAGGGCCGGAGGTCCCGACGACTTAACTTGAGTATAAGTAAGTAAATAAGAATGAGTAAGTAAAGTACATGAAAGTAAGTAATTGTAAGCAAGGAAAGTAAGTAAGTAAGTAATGAGTAAAAGAGTAAAAGCATTCCGATTAACCCGGATGCATAATTTGGCTAACCTTGTGAAGGTAAGTAAGATGTGTGCTATTATATTGTTGTCTTGGATTGTGTAATGAATTGTATTAGCATGTATGTTAAATGCAAAGCATGTATGTATGAAAATAATGAACTGCATGTTTAGTGGTCGTCAAATAGTCGGCGTGCCCTAGCTAGCACGTGGTATATGCGAAGTTTATACGCAGCGTTTGCTGAGCCCCTTGGGGCACCATTTTTACTACACGCAGGTACCCGTGAAGGATGAAGACTAGGAGAGTTGAAGTTTAATTTCCTTGTCTTTCTTTTTGGATTGTAAACAGTGAATTTATGATTGGTGTACTGAGTAGTACATGGCTATAGCTTTTGATTAGCCGGTGTACCATGGGGTACACCTTTTTGGATTTTGGATAGAATGAGAATTGGTATAGATGAGTAGCCCTAGAAACTCATTCTTTTGGAACTTAGAAATGATGTAATCGAATGTACTTTAATACTCGGTGATCCATTGATGTAAGTATTCGGTATATGGTATTTTGGTAAGTAATCTAGTAGCTCGGTACGTTGTGTTCATCAGACCGTGACTGTAAGTATTAGTAGCCTAGCTAGCCGTATGGGTGGTTAGCGGCATTGTTTCACCCGCCGTAGTAAGTATGTAATAATTCCGCTGCGAACTCGTAAGATTAATAGGACAATTAGACGGTAAGCATAGGATTAGCGGTTGGGGTGTTACACATGATGTGAAAATAAAAGTTTAACAACTAAAATAATCATGGTGAAGGAGGTGTAAGAGTGGGGTCGTAATCCGGATGACCAGGTGTATACTTTCAGTACATCTAGTTCAAATATACCAAGTAATAAGGATCACATTCGTGACTTTTGGGTCTGGAGAGTATGTCCAATCACTTTTCCCCATCCCAACTAGAAGACCCCTTTTTTCTTGATGTTGAAGCCCCCTTCTTACTTGAGATTACGGCCACTAGCTTAGACGCCTCTACGACCGGTTCCTTCTTGGCGCTACAACCACCTTGTTTCTTGTTGGCTGGTTTAAAAACGGAGCAGGATGATGTAGATGTGTTTTGCTTCTTTCATGCATCCATTGTTTTTTCGAGGAGCTTTAAGGACTTTTATGCTAATAAGGATGAAGATAATTCTAATCCTTTATTCCTCTTTCGATTTTAGTATTTTGTTCGGAGGATTTTCCTCTATCGTTTTCTATTTTTTTAGCCGGATTAATTTTGGAAGATTCAAGGAATTTTTTTGCTAATAGAAGCAAGAAGAAGAATTTAAGATATATGAGAAAGATTGATGTAAGTTGTTGAGAAATATGGAGAATGGGGAAGGTATTATAAGGGGAATGTGGAGGTTGTCGGGTCAATATTTGCAAAGCAACCACACTTGGCAAATGCGGTTCCAATTTGCAAAGGAACCGCATTTGGCAAATGCGGTTTTGACCCATTGGTCAACTGCAAAAGAACCGCATTCTCCAAGTATGGTTTCTTTGCAAATATTGGAGCCACGTTTCCCAAGTGCAGTTCTTGGACATTATTTGTGACCGAGATGGAAAGGAGTGGACATTCAGTCCAGTTGAGGAAATGAGTTGCTAATTTGGGTTTTAGTCCCGTTGGCTTTATTTCTTAATTTGTTGTTTGACTATATTTTTAATAACACGTGAAACTATTAATCATCAAGGAAATACATATAAGACACTTTGTTAGTGAAGGGGACAAACTCCACCTCCTCAACACAGTGTTGTCCGAAACAAAGAGCCAACATGCCAGCACATATAGCATATAGTTTTGCCAACTGATTATCATCAGTACAAACATAATTGAAAAAATAGGAGAACACCTACTACAAGAAAATACAAAAAACAAACCATTTAATGCAATTAGGAAAGACCAGTCCGGACAAATCCCTGCTAACAGAAACCTGGAGTCTTCTTGCTTCATTTAAGAACATATACATAGACTACTCACTAAGAGAGCAAGCTCCGGTGCATGTTGATATGTCGTGATGAAGGCTAAATTCACCACAAGGGTGTTACTCGAAATCTTATTGTACCCTTGAACTGAGGAATCTTTTGAATCCCTCTTAATATCAACTGCTGGAGTGATGTATTTCACCTTAGTAATACCCATTTCACACCTCCCGAGAGGAAATTGGTAAGTGGAGGATTTAGCTATGTTTATGTGCTTAATTGTCAATTATTTAATATGTTACAAGTTTTCCCCACTTAAGTGATTATATATGTTGAAGTTAAGATTATCCCTCGCATGTGATTTCTATGCTTAAACAAGTGATACTTGAAAAAAGACAAGTCAAGAAGACAAGGATCACAACACAACAAACGGAAAGCAAAACAGAGCAAGAACGAAGAATTTAGGCCCTATGGAAGCAGTGTCCGACCTTGTGTCCGGACCTGCAGGGCTGGACAACCTCTAAAAGTTGGCGCACTTTTGTCCAGACACCTACTAGTCCGGACACACGTCGAGAGTTGCAACAGAGATCAATATCTTGCGGACGTTTACAAAGGCATTGCGACTGAATTTTCAAAAATAAAATGCTGTTTTGCTAAAATAAAAGGAACATATAAAAGAGAAGAAGGGTAGTCGACTAAACACATCTTGGGAGGCATAACTAGCCCGAAGCATTGAAGAGAAAACAGAGAGAAACGGAGCAGGAACATAATCGTCATTGGTTCCACTCTAGATTTGATGATGCTTTCTTCACCTTCTGTTGTTGTTTTTATTTATTTGTTTTCCATGTTTGAGTAGTTAGTCAGAATCTTGGTTTACTATGGATCCCTAGTTTAGATTTCTTCTTTGTGTGATTTTACTTGGTTCAATAACGATTGTATTTTTATTCCTTGCTTAATTGTTAATATCTCGTAATTTATCAAATTGTTGGATTTTACTAGTTTGATTGCTTACATGTAACACCCCCGAATCACGACCAACAATAGTACGACGCGCCTAAGTTAGCGGGAGAAGTCTACGCAGCGGTTTCGAACTCTATTCGGGTGCTACAGACGCCAACCACCCACGTGGTTGACAGTCCTCATTACCAACTCCAAGATACGGTCTATATGACTGGAAGTCCAACTTAACGAAATCCAAATACAATATAAAGTACAACTCAAGTACCGAGCATCTACAGTTTAGTTAACAACTTAAACAACATAACTCATACATAAGAAGGCATACTACTAAAAGTCTTGCCATGTGGACTACCCCTATGGTAGTCACCCTTGCCTACTCTCCGTTATCGTCTGGCACAAGACCTGAAAAAAAATTGGGTGTAAAGGACTCAGCAAACTACGCTGAGTATGAACGTGTGAAGCCCGCATGTTACCGGGCCACACGACTACTTGGTCGAATATTATTAAGTCAATTTTACATGCTATGTTAAAGCAGTAAAGCACACATCGGCACATCATGATATCATACACTCATCGGTAGCATAGCAATATCAGCAAGCAACCAAGCACAACTTGCAAGTAGCATAGCAATGTCAATAAGCAACCAAGCACAAAAGCTGCTATAATGTAGCAACAACAATCAAGTACATGATACAACGTGTGCGTTGGTATATTATACCGTCGATCCTCACTATGGGATCATTCAAGAGATTGCGTATTGTTTTCTTGTTCTCATTACATATGTTTTCCTTTCTTCTCTTGCACCGAGTCAGGGGATATAGATTAGATCCCGAGACTTTGTTATGTAGGTGCTATTCATTCCTTGATTTCTTAACGGATCACATTTGCGAATTATTCTTGTCTCATTACACATGTTTTCCTTTATTCTCTGGCACCGAGTCAGGGGATATAGATTAGATCCCGAGACTTTATTATGTAGGTGCTAATCGTTCCTTGTTTCTTTAAGGATTATTTGTGAATTCTTTTATCACCGCACGTTGGAGGACGTCTCCTCCATAGCTAGTCCCCCATTCCCGGCGTCATGCGCCGAGAAAGCGGAGTCGCCTCTTGACTCCAGGATAAGCTCCCCCAATTTGTCACTCCCCCATTCCCGACGTCATGCGTCGAGAAAGCGGAGTCGCCTCTAGACTCCAGGATGTGCTCCACACAGAAGGGCGAAGGATCTGATGCAGATACCAACTCCCGAATATTCCATACCGCGCGGCCCGAGATGTCGTCTTCCCGGGTTATCCTCATGTTCCACCAGTTGGTACTTTTCATTTCATTATCATCATAATCTCGACACCATAGTGGGTGTCATTAGCGGTCCTCTAAAGTTAGAGAGGATTTGTCTCTTCGTATAGTTCTTTTGTTTTGTTTACGTGGTTTGTCATGTCTCACCAAAGGAGACTTGCTCTTCATTATCATTAATGAATAGACACCATAGTGGGTGTCATGGTAGCCTCAATGGTTTAGAGAGGAGTTCCCCTTATAGAGTTTTCTTTGTTTTCATAATTCGTAGTAGTTCATCTCAAGGTCCATAAACGAGAAAGGGACTAAACTACTGTGTGCGCGCAATGATACATACAACAATGATATAGAAATCATACAACATGATAAACAAGCAATCCAATTTCATGCTTTGATCTTATGTCATTTTCACACACAAGGCACACAGCACACAAGCCGTGTAACACGGCAACATACGAACCACACATGTCCATACCTTATTCAGAAGCAAGTGTCGTCTCACACACGGGTTCCTGGTCGGCGTTCGTTACAACCCTAACGCTGATTAAAAACAATGTGTCAGTCCATGATTTCATGTGACGACATTTTATTCTAGTTTATCTTATTTACCAGGTGTTATTCCCTAAGTGAGTCGTTGAATGTACGGTTATTTTTAAACCTTAGGACTTCCCAAGTACTCACCGTAGATTATTATCTAACTCCTAAGACGTTTATATCATCGTTATATGAGTTAGATAAGTACTCCCCCTAGCTATTATTCTAGAGGATTTTAAACGCTAAATTGTAGCAAGTTTAACTAAGGTAGCATTAACTTGCTTAGAGTGTATTTCCTCCTTAGCTAAATAACTATGGTTTAAGCTCATTAATTACACAATAGCACTCCTCAATTATTTCTAGAACTCCTTTATACTGGAGCTTAAACATTTCAGAACTGAAATAAAGTTCTTGTGTATAACCTTGTCTTATCCCACTTTTAAATGTATCGAATGGGGTCTAGACTTCCCAAGATATTCCATAAATCTAGCTAGTTACTTTAGAAGGGCTTTGGGCCCATTATAAAGCTAACATCCCACTCATAACACTCATGTAACTCAGTCATACAGAAGCTACACCTTTAATGAAATCTGAAACAAACCTATAACTTTCCTCTCGATTCTTGTGTCTAGCTAGTCCAATTAATGTTTGATCCTTTCCCACATAATTTACCCATCCAGCCATGAGTGTTAGCACTGTTTTAGACTCAAAACTAAACACTCCCATACCTTTTACTCTTAAGTACTCAGAAACAGCCCAACAATAAAAACCTGGACAAAACAGCATCGGTGCATCTCATGATTTTCTTTTGTCAGTATATTAAGTTGACCTCCAATCCTCCAAAAGAGTACAACCCCCCTTAGGTAGAGGTGTTAGCCCTGCTTTAAGTTTATCATTAAACCCACACTCACACTTATACTGCTTGTATCTTAATTATACAGAGGTAACCATCACAGAAAGGAAGTTGAACAGAAACGGTGCATTTTCGGTGTGATTCCTGTTTGAAGTTAATTGTTCTGGCCTCTATTCTTCCCCTAGGTACTTATAACTTACTAAGGTATGTTAGGGGTGTTCTAGATTCATTTGCAACTCAATACGACCCATCCCGATCCTTTTACACAAAACTATACAGAACTGAACATAAACTGCCTAATCTGAAACATGAACTGATTTGCCCTCTCATATCCCCTCCCTGTTGCCCATTAATCTGATCTCTAATTTCTCCCGAGGTGTTTATATCTGAGTTAGATGAATTAGGAAGGTTCTAAGTTTATATAGCTCTCAATATACCCCCCTTCAGGTCTCTCTGTACTAAGTTATACAGATGTGAACGTTCAGGAAGACTGGAGACTGAAGTCGCTAATCTGATATTGTTATACTTCTGTCTACTTTCTTTTTGTTGTTTCAATTACCTCCCACCGTATTTCCCCCCTTAATTACATGAGTTAGCAAGGTTTTTAAGTCTATTATCAAACCACACGCTCTGTTATCTACTCAGTAATTTAGTCCTACAGAAAACTTGAGGACTGAAACACTGAAAAAAAACAAGAAATAATCTGAGACTCTCCATTCTATTTTTTTGTTCACGAACTGATCTTCAGTTCTTCCCTAACTGTTGACTTCGTTACTTAAGTGCTTCATCAAGCTTCCAACCCCAAACAACAACCCAACACTGCTTGGTCAATGTTACTGGTGGTGTTCTTAAACACTAAACTCAAACTGATAACAGACTAGTTCCCTCAAAACCTGGTAACTTCTTTATCCCCTCTGAAACAGAAATAGACAACTTTCTTATTCTTCACTCCTTGATCTAGTTTCTTTCTGGTTATTCAGGGAGCTGATTTCCTAGTTTCTCCTTAACTGTCTGTTTACTTAGTTATCTGTTTAGTCAAATTTTAAACTCATTACTGCCCCAAAACAATGTTGCTAGTATTACTGGAACTTACCTTTCCTGAAACAAGAAATTTCAGAAACTGCACAACCTGAAAACAAGGTAAAACCAGGAACCTGATCGTGACACTTTTATGTTGATTACTGACATAGTCTTTCAGGTTTCTTCTCCCAAATTATCCTCTCATTCAGTTAAGTGTTTCATCAAGATTTTAAATCCCAAACAAAACCCAAAACCCCATCACTACTGCTACTGGACTCCCATTCACCTGAAACCGACCCTGTAACACTAAGATTGATTTTCTTTTGTTTCTGCATTAACTTACTTCTGTTACTCTTTTAAAGGTACTGTCTAGTTCCCTCAAGCATTCCCAGAATAGAACACATAATACTAGGCTTTAACCTGCTAAGATCTCCAGCAGTAATTCAACCTCAGAAACGAACCAAACACCCCTTTTGAATCTCCCTGATAGGTTTTATACAGAAACAGAAAAAGAAGACTGCAGAAATCAGGAGTACCAACCCCATGTATATTCTTATTCAGTTTTTTTTTGTCAAACCAGTGAGCTTATTAGCTAGGTGTCTTAGTGTGTTAGGCTTATTAACAACTCAATACACCCCCTTATGACCCTCTGCAATATAGTCATACAGAAACTAAATTTTCAGACAAGTTATAATTTCTGTTGTTGCTTCTGTTATAGAAACTACTTCTTAATTTCTTCTTTTGTCTATTTCCTGTTGGTTATTCATCTGTCTTTAATCCGTCATCAAGACTTTCCCACGTATCTACCCAACTGGTTATGGTGTTAACACTGTTTTAAACTCAAGACTAAACTAAAAGAAACACTCACACACCTTCTGCACTTGGCTACACGCACTGAACTTCATATTACTGAAACTGAGATTGACCAAGAACTGAAACAGGTATTCTCCTTTCCTTTTTTTTTTCTACTATTTTACTTTGCCAACTGTTTCACTAGCTCTACTAGGTTTCTTACTACTTAGATAAGTTTATTACTCATCTTTTGAATTCGAAAACAGGCTCAAGAACACCTAGCCCACCTCTCTGAAAGCTCCTTACGTAGAAACAAAAAAGAAATTGCAGAACTGAACTAACTTCTGTTTTAATGTAGTGACTGATCTTTCCAACCTATATCAGATTAGTTACTACTTAAGTAAGGGTCTGAGCAAGATTTTATGTTCATCTATTAATCCATTTCACTCTTCACAACACCACTGGAAATAAATTAACAGAACCTTAAGCAAACTGTAGGCGCTGAAATCCTAAACTGCTACATATATATTTCTCCTTCTTCTGAAAATGAAAACTGCAAGAAAAACCGAGACTATACAGAATTTCTCTGAGCCCAGTTAATAGGTTGTTCAGCTCTATAGCAGCTGACACTTAGTTACTTAATGTAGCAGCATAAGTTTAAGTTTGAACATGTCTAAACCCTCTATCTAATTTAAGCATCATTCGATTCTCTGTGAATCTGCCATGTAATAAACTTATTGTAAATCAGCTTGTGCTGTTATGGTGCAGAAACTTCAGGGTCATTGTGCTGTATTTGTTAGAGATCAAGCCACTCGAACTTTGTTTCTTCATCAAGTTTTTATTATGTTTCTTTACATTTGGATTATGCAACAGCAGAACTGAAACTACTTCCTGCTCTATTTTTTTTTGTTAACTGATTCGTGCAGGGTCTCCTTTCCTCTGAACCAGTAACTTGTTGTTCAACTCTCAGGCAACTGGCATTTTTATTAGACAACACATCAGGATTCTACAGCTCCCAATTAGTTCATTAAGTTACATTTTTTTTCCTTTCTCTCAACCCTACACATGCGAGTGGTTTATCAGAACCGCATTCAAAAGAAACCAGTACAGATCAGTTGGATCAGCTCACTACCTGGTGTTATTTCTTTCTTTTTCCTTCTCTGTAGTTGGTTCTTCCTGATCCACTCCTGGTGAAATGTGGAACTCTCAGAAGCTTGAACTTCTGGCCTCACTGTAGAGATTGTTCGGGGTTAAACTTGACAGGACAGGGAAGAAAAATCACAGGCTGTAATAAACTGAAAACTGGTCTCGAAGGGATCTACCTTCTGGTTTTGTTTCAGCGAGAGGTGTCCAGTCAGGTGGTTTTGGGTCACGCTTAAGAAGTGAAGTTGCATGCTGGCTTCATGCATGAGAAACAAAGAAGATCAGTAGGACTTGGGCAGGGAGTCCAGGGCAGAACATACAGAGGAAGGAAAAACAAAAAAAATGAAGCAGGTTGGTTTGGGAGTATTACCTTGTTGTTTTCCCCAAATTCGAGACGCCTATTTTCAGACTTGAAACCAGGAGAAACAAAGGCTTGCGTTCTGATAGAAAACGTAAGAGATTGAGGGACTATGTAAGTGCATCTCTAAACAGGGAGACAAAGGATCGGAGAGCAAATGCCGGTACAGCAGGGGTTACCTTGCGCCAATGGACAGGGGGGATTGAGGAGTTCCTGGACATGCACTGATCATGGAGTATATGGGAGGAGGTGAAGGTGTGGAGTGGGTTATCATACCCAGATATACCCATGCGAGGAAGAAGGGAAAAACACGGTGTATGTGGCGTGAAGGTTTTCAAGATATGCAGAGGATGTTTAGCATGTGGGGGACACAAAGTAGGTGGCACTCACCTGAGAGTTAGTGAAAGTGGATTAGTGGAGAATAATCTCCAATAGCTTGTGGCTTATATCTATAACCGATGTAGTGCTCCATGATCTATTGTTTGTCGATTAAGCAAGGCATGGGGGCTGTTTTCTGTTCTGCACATTTGGACAGGGTGCAGGCTGGGACGGAGCGTGAGTCAGGGAGAAAGCTCATGGTTTTGTTATTTTTTTTTGTAGTTATAGTGATAGTCGAGTTACTAGTATAATTAGCTTAGTAGGGGTTACTGAATTTGAGTGTAGCTCAACCGGTTAAGGTGTTCAAGGTGGGTACGAAAGGTTCGGGGTTCAAATCCCGATAGGAGCATATTTCGCTCTCTTTTTTTTGTATCAGCTAAATATATATACATATGTGCGACTATGTTAATATGTCGCGTGATTAGTTATGTACGCGACTATGTTATGTCGTCACGGTATTACTTATACATGTCACGTTGTATAACGTTTTTGGTTTAGAGATGTGCATTCATATATGCATGAGTTTATGGTTGTGTATTACGTACCGATACGTGCGACGTTATTATCATTATCATCTCCATTGTTATTATTTTTTTTTTGGAGTTTAATCATCATGGTTGCTCATAACCTTAATTTTAATTTAAACTTCACTAATTCAAAGTGATAATCACTCGGGGTATTTCATTACAAGTGACGATGTGGCATTCTATAGACTACAGGGCTATTACCGGTTAATCTAGAGATGACATTTTCCTCTTCATATTAGTGTACTACAAACGAAATAAGATTTGAACACTATTGTATAATTAGTAAATCTATAATGACAGTTAGGATTTAGTAATTTCTAGTATGAATCTGCTTTGTGGGACAGATGAAAAAGCTTTAAACCATAGAACTAACAGACGATGGCTTCCACAGCAATCCTAAGGCCTCACGAGTGGAAAGAGGGGATGCAGTTGTAATCCAAAACCCCGGTAGAAGTAAATCCTCGACAAAAGGACTAAGACAACTTGCGTATTTTGGAAACATAGCAAACGCGAAACATAGCAAACGCGAAAAACCCAACAGCCCAGCTTGACCAACAACAGCCCAACAAGGAGAAAATAAAAAAACTAGAAGCGCAAAATCATAAGATCAAAGGAGCACCCCTTCATAGACTGTGAATAAAACCTGTGGCAAGAACATAGATAACAGAGCCAACACTTCTAGGGGTGAGCATTCAGTTCCAGTCATTTGGTTATAACCAATAATCATAATTATTTCGGTATTTTAACCAAAAAATTTAACCGTTTAGAAAAATTTCGGTTACTCGAGTAAACTGAAATATAATTCGGTTCAGTTTTTTATTCCAGGGTTGGTCATTCGATTTTGCCCGAATAACAAATATGTCTAAGCTCTATGTTTTGGATTTTGCAACCCTACTTCGACTCTTTGTTTCGGTTTTTGGTTCAGTTCTTGGTTCTAGCCTTAAAAATATTTTGGTTATTCTGTTCTTGTTATCTCGGTTCTCAAACTGAAATTTGGTTAGGTTATAACTGAACAAAATAAAACCGAACTATTATTCCGAATTCGGTTTCCGAGTAGGAGTGAGCATTCGATTCCGATTATTCAATTTCCGAGTAGAGGTGAGCATTCGATTCCAATTATTCGGTTCTACCCGAAAACCGAAATAATTTTTTAACCAAAATTTTTAACCGTTGTTCAGGTAGAATCGAAATATTATTCGGTTCAATTTTCGGTTCCAGAGTTGGGTAATTCAGTTTACCCGAATAACCGAATAATATGTATAGTTCATACGCTGCGTTTTGTGTGTCAAAATACAACCCTAATTAGACAAATTTTGTACACACCTTCTCTCTTCAACCTTGGCTTTATCTGTTCATCGCGTTCGCGTCTGGCTTCGCCTGAAGCTGCGAGAGGTGGTAGAACGGGTTCACGGGTCGTGTTAGGCTAAACCCAAACCTGACCCGTTTATTAAACCGGTTGACCCGACCCAACCCATTTAATTAATCTTGTCCAAATATGAAACCGAAACCCAACCCGTTTTAAATGAGTTGACCTGTTATTAAACGGGTTGATCTATCCTACCCAATTAATTAATTGTGTCCAAATTTGAAACTCAAATCCGCATGTATTAAACTAAAAACCGAAACCTGCGAGTGATAGAGAAGAAAAATGAAGGTGAATAAGTAATAGTAGGGGGGTCAGAGTAGAAGTAGCTTTAGGAACGGGATGTAAATTAAAATACGGAAGGGCGTTAAGAGGGGAGACAGCATAATATAAAATGTGATTAAAAATAATTAATCTATAATTATAATATAATATTGTATTATAGAAATTACATTAAACGGGTCGTTAGCGGGTTAATATGTAAACCAAAACCCGACACAATTTTAAAGAGTTATGTTTGGGTTGACATTGTTTATTTATCGTTGTGTCAAATTTTAAAAACTCAAACCCCTAATTTGTGTCGGGTTAGTGTTGGTCAAACGGGTCATGTTGAAATTTGATTTCTTCAGGTAATTCTAAATCTCTCAATCTTCAATCTCGAACGGTCAGCACTATATTTTCTTCTATTTTGAACGGGTTAATCACTGCACGTCTGCACTCTCTTCATTCTCCTTTGTGTACGTCTCTGGTCTTGCAAAAAATTAATCACTGGAATCGCTTGATTTCTTTCCTTCTGTTGCCATGTGAAGCATTGCACCTCTCATTTTCTCTTCTTTGTGTTTGTCCCAATTCCATAACCGCACCTCTGGTAATTTTTCTTTGTGTCTACGCCTGCACTGCAAAGAGTCATCCCTGGAACTGCTCATCTTTCACACCAAATTGCTGAATTTTGGAATCGGTAATCTACTAGAACTTACCTTCTCTCTAAAGTTTTGATTTCTTCTGTTACACTAGAACTTATTATTCTCTCGGAATTATGTTTTTGATTTCTTCTGAAGTTTTGAACTTTGAATTATGTTCCCCGTACAGTATGACAGTTAGGGTTGCTTAGAGTTTTGATTTCTTTGTTGGCTACAATTAATTGCTTCTTTATAGAAACAAATTTGATTTCTTCTGTTGCACTAGAACTTATATTCTCTTTGAACAGAAGTTTTTTATTTCTTCTGTAACACCAATTATAGTTTTGAACTTTGAAGTATATTCCTTGTTCAGTTCACCATTTTGACCAAGGTTTTGGGTTTTCATCAGCATGACATGATACAATGTTTTGCTTATATAGTCATACATATATTTCTCTTTTCAAATTAATTTATCAGAAACTCTACTTATCTATTCTCACTCTCTATATATGTCTCTATCTCGAACTACATATAACTTGCTCACCATCTGCACTCTAGATTAGTTCTCCAAATGTTCATATCCTCTCAAACTAGCTAGCATCAATCTGACATTCCACTTTAGTATTTCTATACTAATTATTTCTTTTTTTTTCTCTTATTCGCAATCATCCGTCTTCCTCAAATCCACTTCTCACATCATCTCTTCTCCTTGGCAACATAATCCTGTAAACTACTTACGTATATGGATGCTAAAGTATCACCAATCCCAACCCCAATCAAGGAGCTTGTGATTAATCTACCACCAATATTTACTGACAATATTACTTCATCCGATTCACAAAACCAATCATTTTCTTGTTCATCTTCATTACCAATTGTCTTGTGACAACTGCCAGTATTACTTCATCAGATTCACAAAACCAATCATCTTCTTGTTCATACAAATAAATATCTCACCACCATCTCAAAACACAACCCACACAACTAATATATATAATAATATGCACGCACACTTTTTTTACACACTAGTAACTCGACACACACACATACAATTTGAGACTAATACACACATGACGCGCTGATTAACACTAACATTCGTTGCAATAGAAATAGAAAATACAATAAACACTATAACTACAATGATTAACATCATAATCTACTCATTACTGATTACGGCGGCTGCTGATGCACTTCCAGTCACATTTGGATTCTACTTTTTTTTTATTTCAATAGTACTATTCGATGTCATATACTAGATTGATACAAAAAAATAGTTGTATTGTAAAACTTTGAATACTTGTATTCACAGGTATACTATAACTGTACAGTTGTAAAAGGTACACTAAAAAGTTAATACCATGATCTGGTGTGGTTTTGGTTCATCTTCCTTACCCTTTTAGTTTCCGTATTCATTTCTTTACATTGCTAGTACGTACTAGCTACTTCCTCCAACAGAAGCAGGCAGCAGCAGCATTTAATGATCATATTAACAAGCTGAAGCAGAACCCTAGTGAGATATAGTAATAATATGTCGAGGACACCTCACCTCACTTCATGTTTGTTTTGTTTTTGTTGTTCCATGCCTGCTA
>CM041779.1:47716176-47845214 GCA_023374045.1 Limonium bicolor | reverse complement strand
AAGATGTACAAAGACATGAAGAGGTACTTCTGGTGGTCGGGGATGAAGGCAGATGTTACTGAGTATGTTTTGAGGTGTCTCACTTGCCAAAAAGTGAAGTTTGAGCACCGGCGACTGGGCGGAATGGTACAATCTATGCTAGTTCCGGAGTGGAAATTCCATGATATCTCCATGGGTTTTGTTGTTAGACTCCCACCTGCTAGGGGAGGACTCAACATGATATGGGTTGTGGTCGATCGCCTCACCAAGGTTGCCCGCTTCATACCTATAAGGGCACCTGGAAGGTGGCGAAGCTTGCTGAGCTATTCAACGGGAGATCATTCGACACCACGGAGTGCCCAAGACAATAGTTTCTGACCGAGATACCAGACTTCTTTGAGATACTAAAGAGCTACACGAGAAGCGTTTGGTACCGAGTTGAAGCTTAGTACCGTTTCACCCACAGACCTACGGTCAGATAGAAAGGACCATCCAGACACTCGAGGACATGCTTAGAGCATGTGCCTTAGACTTTCAGGGGAGTTGGATTGATAAGCTTCATCTGATCGAGTTTTCATACCACAATATCTATCACGCTTCGATTAAGATGTCGCCATTCCAAGCTTTGTATGGTAGACCTTGTCGTACCCCTTGTGTTGGGATGAGTCGAGTGAGGTGGTCATTATTGGACCGGAGTATCTTGAGCAAGTGCAAGCTGAAGTTCAGCAGATTAGAGTAAATATGAAAGCATCCCAAGATAGGCAGAAATCTTATGTTGATGTGCGACGACGTGACCTTAAGTTTGTCGTGGGTGATCAGGTATTTCTGCGTGTTTCACCTATGAAGGGCGTGTTTCGATTTGGCCAAAAGGGCAAGCTGAGCCCGAAGTTTTAGGATTGTATGCGATTACGGAGAGAGTTGGAGTTGTAGCCTACAGGTTAGCATTACCTACAGAGTTGGAGTGTGTTCATGATGTGTTTCATGTTTCACAACTCAAGAAATATATTGTCGATCCCTCTCATGTTCTAGAGCCTGAACACTTATCCCTAGAGCCAGCGATGAGATATGTCGAGACTCCACAGAGAATCCTTGATACTAAGACGAGAGACACTCGCCATAAGTCAGTACGAATCGTGAAAGTCTTGTGGTCTAACCACGATGTCGAGGAAGCGACTTGGGAACTAGAGGACATCTATAAGGGTGAAGTACCTAGCTTTATTTGTAAACTAGATTGTCTATTGTCGAGAGGGTACGGGGCGTACCCCTTTTTAAGAGGGGTAGAGCCATTTTGTTTTTGCATTGCTTCGAGATAGCTTTTGCATTTTGAGAAAGAGTGTAATAACCAGAGTGTTGGTTGTAGAGTGTTGGTTGTAATTGTTGGGTTGTGCTTGCATTATATTGTGCTTGCTTGGAATTGTATGTGAACACCTTGGTTGACATAGCTGAGACCTGTAAGGTGGTAGTAATGTATGATCATTGACAATTGAGATGTCAAATGAGTAAAGATAGTAATTCACCAACTTTGACCAACTTTGAGGGTAAAGTTCTTTCAAGGGGGTAGATTGAAATACCCCGAACTTGCCTATGGTGATTAATTATGCTAATGAGATATATAGAGACTTAATTATGCCTAAATAAACATGTGGGAACAATTTCCAAAGAAAACGGATCCATATAATGGGTTAAAAACGCAAATGAGCCTTAAAGCACCTTTTTTATAAAAACCGAGAAAATGTGACTTTAAGTGGTTTAAATGACTTGTAAAAGTTATAGTCAATCATATAACAATAATTAAACACTAATGAAGGTATTGGAACTATTAAAATTAAATAAACAAGAAAAATCCGGAAAACGACTCTGGTTAGTGAATAGTGTCAACAGGGACTTATGGGGGTGTTATTTGTTAAAAGACCAAAATACTCCTCTTCATTTTGTAAATATAAATCTGGCTCCCTCCTTTGTATGCTGCCCACGTTCCCTCCCCCCCCCCCCCCCAACTCTCTTTATGTTCTATTAGTTAGTAAAAGACAAATTAATAAAGTAAAAAGGTGAACTAGTACAAAAGTGCTTTTTGTAGTCTCTCTCTTCCATTCCCCCTTATCTCTCATGTTTTCTCTCAGCCTCACCAGAGATCTCTCTTCTTCCTCCCAGCTCCAATGGCGATTTGCTAACCCTCCACCCAGCTCTTCTTCTTACATTTTCATGGCTTAAACAAGGTTGAAACACTACAAAAATTACACCATTGAACTCCTCTCATCTTGGAGATCATTTTCCCTCTTTTCAAAATCTGAAAATCTTGAAGTTGGTCTCCATGGCTGGAGCTCATTTTAAAGGGAAGAGAAGACCATTTTGAGCTAGATCATCCCTTGGTTGTCTTAAGGTAAAAAAGAAGTTCAAAAATCTCTTTCTAGCCTTTCCTTGCAACCAAAAATTTCCAGATTTTGAGCCACTTAATCCTCTTGTTCCAGCCGGTTTTTGGCATTCAAGAAAGGTGTTGGAGCTTGTTGTATTTGTTGTCAAACAATCCATCTAGAGATTGGAAGGTAATATTCCTTTTAGGGCTTTAAATCACTCTCTTATATTCTAGGGTTGATTCTAGAATTTTAGCACTCTTATAATGCTCATTAGTGTTCTTGGGCATGGTCTGTAGCATTTGCAACAAATCCCTCATTGACCGGTTTGTAAAACAAGAACAAAGAGAGAAAGAGCAAGAAGAAAGGAGAAAGAAAGAAAGGAAAGAAAACTAGAAACTCTAAGGTAATTGACTTACCTTTGAAACTGTTTTGGAATGCCTTGTGGCATTGGATTTTTATTTTTATGTTGTTGTTATGCTACTGCAATGGTGAGAAGAAGTGGAGTTTTTTAGTGTTGTTTATGTTGATGATTAAAGGCCTTGGAGCCAAGTGAATTAAGTGCTAATGTGTTGGAATTAAATGTGCTGTTAGTGTCTAGAATAATGTGGTGAATGAATTGGTTTGGTGAGCTGACTAGAACATTGTGGGCAATGCTTAAAATTGTAGGGAAACTCTGTCAACGTGTAGAAACTATATGACTTAGGTGTTTTATGAGAAGAAAGAACCTAGGATAACTAGGTGTTTTTTAGAGTTCAACTTGAGTAGTTAATCACCTTGGAAACTAGATTAGAGAGAATGGTGTAGTTGAGTAGTACTTGGAATGAAAATGATGTAGGTTGAATGCTAGTAATACATTAGTTGTGAAACCATTGGGTAAGAAAACAATAAGAGAAAATCTGCATTAAGAACTTCTAGGAAAATTAAGAGTAGGAGAATTATGTAAGTTAACCAAGAATTGAGTGATGAGTTTAGTAAATGAGTTAGGAAGGTTTAAAGTGTCAAATTAGTGTTAAAACATGCTAGAATATATGTGGGAAGATTGGGAAAGAGTTGTGCAAAGAAAGGAAGTTAGAACACCAAAGGAAAATGTCAAATCTGTCAAAATGTAGTAGGGTCTGGGACTTAGGTCCAGGACCAAGTCCCGAACCACCTTTAAAAAATGCCCGAAACTTCACCTCTGCACTGGTTCGGGACTTAGGTCCCTGCTAAGGACCCGGACCACCCTTAAAAACCTGCCGAGAATACACTCTTGAACTGGTCCGGGACTTAAGTCCCTTACAAGGACCCGGACCAGTCATAAAAATGCCCCGAGAGTCTGTTTCAGTGTTGGTCCGGGAGTTGGGACCCGGAAAACGTCCCGGACCAACACAAAAATGCTCCAGAATGTGTATAAATGGAATTTTAAGATGGGAAATTGTTTGGTATTGCTATTATATGATTGTTAGGAGTTGTTTAATGATATGTAATGGTCATTAGAGGTGTGAACAAGCTTAAGAAATGATAAGAAGTAAGTGACATATGTGATTAAATTTGAATTGTGATGAGTTAGTAATTATACATCGGGAAACATTAAAGATGAAACGAGTTAGGTTAATTATAAAGAATTAACCGCCCGATTTCATGAATGTTATTGGATTTGAATAGTTGAACTCCGAAGGAGAGTCGATGATCAAAGAGCAACGGTGAACGGTATGATTTTCTCATGCTCTGTATGCTAACGAGGTTTTCTCGATTTGTGTGTTTGTGTGTTTATATGCAATCACCTAATCAAGATAAATGCACGAATATGGTTTATTGCATTTCCTCATGTCTTGTGATTAATTATCCAATGATTGAGTGGTGCTACCCTATGAAGTTTATATAATTCATGAATGACATGAATGTTGGATGAAGAACTTAGTTGTTAGATGTGCAAGTGTGCTAACCATGACTTATTGATTGTGAAAGATTCTCACTAACTCCCTAACTATGTGACATTTCTAAATTTGGAAAAATGGTAACTTGGAGTTTGTGAGAAGCCCGATATAGTTTCGGCCACGCATGAGAATGAGGAGATAATAATAATATTAAGATACACATGGTGTCTAGGGTCTTAGGATATGGGTGCCTAGGTCAGTCGTAATGAGAGAGTACCAAAGAATTTTTAGAGATAATAATAATAGTAAGATTTCTAGCATAAGTCTGTTTGGTTCCAAGTCCTTCAATTCATCTTAGGATATAAATAGGGTTAATAGTTCACGGTTCAATACGGACAACTCAAGATACAAGGGAAATATAAAAACATAGATTAGGGTTTTGGTAAAATCTCTCAAAGTTCTCTTGTTAATCCTCTAAAACATTAGTGATCTTCATGTTCTTTTATTCCTTGGATTAGGCTTCTGGCCGAAAAACTTTGCATCTTGTGTGTCTCTTTTTTTTTTAATCTTCGTGTGAATTTATTATCTTGTGAAATTCTTTACGATCCACTGTTTAAGGTAAATTTTTGTTAAATATTTAAGGCCTCATTCTTACTTAGTTGAAATTATCCAGTAAAAAAATAAAAATTCTTAATCAACCTTTTTCAAATATATATATATATAATTCTTAAGCAACAATATGTACCCTTTCCGTCTCAAGTTGACTAGCTCATTCATCTTGAGCATGTTGCGTGGTTGTAATATTTAACATTAATTTGAGTTTTGTAATATTAAGTATATCAAATAAAGACTATACTATAACATTAATATTATTAAAATTAATTTGTTTAAATATTAAAATTTTAAATGTAAAACCTACCAATAAACAAATAATAGAGCGGAAGTTACTAGGTAGAATATGTGTACTATTTATTGTATTTTTGTTGTAATAAAATATTGATAATGGGTCGATTGAGTTTGGGTTATATTTTGTAACTCATACTCAACTCAAGAAATAATGGGTAACCCAAATCGACCCAAAAGTAATTTATGTTGGTTTTAGGTTGGGTTTCGCACCCCAACCCGACTTGAACCGAATCATTCACACCCATAGTTTGTCTGCACTTCCGGTATCCATCTTTTTGTACCAAATGTTGGCTCTATTTGATCAACTAAATCCGGAAACGACAACTTTCCCATTTTCTCCCTCTACTTCATATGTTTTGGTAGCTAATAGCTGGCCGCTGCCAGATTTTGTAAACGCTTTTTCACTTGCCTCCTTTACGTTATTTGTTTTGACAATCAATCCCTCTTATAAGCATATGTAGCTATATTTGGCTACATCTGTAGTTGTACAGTTTGTCTAGAGTAAAATTATAGATTTTATAAACTTAATGTCAGTATGTAGATCTAATACAATTTCATTAATAACAGAATTCAATATATAACTTTATATATACATCCATTGTTGTAAATCACTCTATTTAGTAGATTTACATCCACATGTCTTTTGGTCTACCCTAGACCCTTCATCTATGAAACTTTCGTAACCTCCCTAGACTCTTTACTAGAGACCATTGATATTTTGTATTCCTACCACTCAAAGGTTTTATATTGTGTACTATATAAGGATGTATAAAAGAATACAAGATCTGTGCCAATTCCCCCCTTCATTGTCTCATATATTCCCTTACTCTCATCTCTCAATATTATAACACATTATCAGCATGATAAACTCTACCAAAATATATTCTTCTTTCTACCATACACCATAGACAAAAATATTGAGTCGTTTTTCCTCACTACCACTTTTCAGATGATGATTATTGTTTATCGTTAATCCTATCTGAAGTCCCCGTGCTTTGTCAAGAATATGCGCTGCTGAAGAGTTTATATGTTGAAGCCGCATTTGATGGGTACTCTACCGAATGCAAAAGATGTAAGTAAGTTTAATCAAATTTTTCCGTCATGATAAACTTAACAATAAAGTAAGTCATACACAACTCAAAATTATTTATATAACTGTATATACGAGTTTTTAAGTCAAAGGAGAAATCCTTGCTCTTTATTCTAGATTTGTTATATTATGATATAAAGTGACAATCTTTGATTGGTGAAAATAGAGGAAATGATATGTTACAAAAAGGGAGAAAATGTGATACTGTTAATAAAGTTTATCTTTTGTAAGTAAGAAAATGGTAAAAGAATTGTTTTTGTGAGATTATCCGGGGCCGAATTTTTCTTTATTGAATAAAAAAACTATAAGCAAAAGTAAAAACCAGGTAAAAAGAAAGCGGGATCTTCAATGACAATATATTGTTATAGTTTTGAAGAACTATCAGTTTAATCGCTGAAGGACTATATGTTTTTGTGGTGTAATGATTTTTTTCATAATCACTCTCTCAAAGTATTATTTGACATTCAGAGCACTCAAAATGTCAAATAAATGAAAGTCAAAATGTCAAATAATAACCCAGAGCTGATCCCCGATCCGGATGTAGTCCAATAGGGCAAACCGGGTGATAGACAAAAAAAAAAGTATTATTTGACATTATATATTTTTCGATTTGAAAAGTGAACCATCTAATATGGTATGATTCGTCCCGTTCAAAATTATTTTATGATTGAAAAACGGTATTGCCATAAGGATGGGTCTGAATTATCGTTTATGAGGCAATCCTTTTTTAGATAGTAAAAAAAAGGTAATATTACCTCGTGCAAGATGTTGCACTAGAGGTTAATAATTCTCTTATGTAATCACTGAAAAAGAGATTGTAAATTATAGTATTATCTCGTGCAAAATGGTGCACTTGAGGTTAATGATTATGCTACCTCGTGCAAGATGCTTACATTGAGCTAAGATTGTAATACTTCCTCATGAAAATGAATGCACTTGAGGTTCAGGATTATAAGATCTGTATACGTCCTCATGCAAGATGAGTGCACTGGAGGAATAAAAATAAAAGAATCATGTTATTCGATTGTATACAAGCATTAGAGGTTAAGAATTATAGGGTATTATTCCCCTCATGTGAAATTCTGCTCTCGAGGTTGAGAGTTGTAAGATTCTTATACTCCCCCGTGCAAGATAATTGCATTTAAGGTTGAGAATGATAAATTATTTTCCCCTCTAGCAAGACTATGCATTTGAGGTGGATGGTTTAAAAATGGTCAACATTTGGTATAAGATTGGACCAATTGTATGAGCTCTTGGAGAGCTAGATAGATTTTGAAGAGTTAAAAGATAACTCTATACAAAGTAACTTTGGTATAAGTTACATGGTCTCCCAAGTAACCATTGAGGAGTTAAAAAATGAGGATTATTATGAGAAAATTAAAGAGTTTCCCAGTGAATTTTCAACCCAAGCTCTGAAATGCTAATGTGTATCATGCATGATTATAAAAGAAGTCAAGCTTGAGGTTGATTTTGGCAAGATATATCCGTAAGATCATTGATAATATAGGAACTAAAAGCTTGAATTAACTTATGAAAATGACCATTTATCTTGTAAAGGTCAATTGTCAAAGATGTCATAATGTATGATAGATTATGACACATCCGAACATGGTTGGACCGTGTACAAAAGAAAAATGTTTATAATTGACATCATGGTAGACCATCACATATCCTTGAAGGATATTGTTAATATATTGTCATTATTGATGACAAAGTGTTAAGGTGTCATCCTTAATACATGTTTATAAAGTGTAAAAGATGCACTAAAGTACATGAATTTTTTACATATTTTATAACCAGGCTTTGGGTATTGGTTATTCATGGTACTTTAAAGGAATAAAATATGGTATGTTGAACCATATTTGAAATCTATAATAGATCCGTGAGCTTGTTGTAAGTCATTGAATGACAAAGAGTCATACTTTATCGATGGTGCTACAATGTGCAAAAAAATGTAAAACTGAAACATGTTTGTATACAGCTCTATAGTCTATAAGAGACTATGACGAATGTGAGCTTGCTCTTTTGAGCTATGAATATATGTTCCTTGAGGGAACAAAAATAAACATAGAATATGCACTTTTAATGATAAAGTATGCTCATATTGATGGGAAAACAAGCACAAAATGTGCCAAGTTATATAAGTTGATATAACGTAGAATTCAATCCCAAAGCCCAAAAGAGGGGATCACTAACGAGCGGTTAATGTACAATAAAATATACATTATATGAAACGGAAAAATGGGTCATCCATGAGAAAAGTGATGTAGAATCACTAGTTTTCTAAACTATAAAGAACTAGCTTTCAGGTTCTTACTCGGGTGACAACAATTTCATATAAGATATAGCGTGATCATTCAAAAGGAAGTGGATGAGAATTTTTATACCCCCTTGAAATATTATGGATTGATTATGGGAGGAAAAATTACCATGTGGACCTTTGAGATATATATTATGCTTGATACATCAAATAATGGTCACATGAAATATTGTATTCATTGGGCTATTGATTTAGAAAAATCTAGCTAATAAAATTATCCATGTGATTTTGAGATTACGATGGATAATATGAAAGTTGAAAGAATAGTGGTATTGAGTAACTTATACTCCCACTAAGAACGACTTTATTAAGTCGTTAATTTTGTAGAGCAAAAAAAAGAGTTAGACAATTAGGTTTGTGTCTATACCTCCCCCATTAAAAATATCAAAAGGGTTACAAAAAGGAAAAATGAGAATAATGAACTTCTATAGTTCTTAATAATTCTCAACTTTAGGGAAGAATGATATAAGTTTTGATATTTGGCACAAAGTCTTATGTGTATAATCAATTGTGTGTTGTTGTAAGATTACAAAAGCAAGCACATATTGAATGTTGCTACAACCCTGCTTCTGGGAAGTATGAGTGTCAAAGATGCTTATAAATTTATAAGATGTCGAACTAAAGAGCAGTTGTCTATAACTTGAATGTCCTTAAACAAATGTTAATGGACTATGAATTATTTCATGGACGACAAAGCAAAATGAACTAGAGGTTCAAGAATAATTCATTTGCAAAATGTTGCAACTACTTGATGTGTTCATAGATATGAATAATGTAACGCGATCATATATATACTAGCTGCGAATGTTCCAGCTCGATTAGAAGCGTGGGAGAAAAGCATCAGATGGCAAGTGAATCCTAAGTACGTTGGAGGCTTGGTCGGCCATTGGGATCCAAATAACTTTCAAAACAGGAGTTTGGACCCTCGAAAGAGGAGTCCAGTCCTTCGAAAGGGGAACAAATATGCCAAAATGATACAAAAGGAAAAGGCAAATGGGGAAAGATTTGGACCCTCAAAAGAGTAGTTTAGACCCTCGAAAGAGGAGTACAGTCTCTCGAAAGGGAGACAGATATACTAAAATGACACAGAAGGAAAAGGGAAATTAAGAGTTTTAGGATTCGAACCCTCGAAAGAGGAGTTCAGACCCTCGAAGGGGGAGAAACTACAAAATGATATACTCCAAGAATAAAGGAAGTACGGAGTTTGACTTCCAAAAGTTGATAAAGACAAATCATAAACACACAGAAGCGTAAGACGCTAGCATGATAATGCACCAGAGTTTTGCAATAAGATGTTATAATCCACCCGATATGAGAAATGAACATGTCCCTCCTAGTGGATAAAGGTGAACACCCCTACGCTAATTCAATCATCAACCTAACCCGTCTCAATTACCAACAACAAGCAGCGGAAATTCATGCTCCAACGGTGGGTGATACAATGCCATTAGTCACCCACGTGACTAGCAAGACCAAATCTAATCCAATAATCAATACAAATACAATATCGGTCTGATGGGTTATTATACCGAGTACACTATACAAACGATACATTTCATTCCTTAGTCAAATCTCAATTTAAATACAACTTCAGTTCCATAATATACAAACACAATATCCATTCAAATCTATACCGAGTATCTAAATCCCTCAAGTCTGCCAATATCAATTCGAACTCACAATTCAACATTACAAAGAAGTACAACATTCCTAAACAACTACTCATGCTTATACAGCAATCCCGTCCTACTCTCGAACGGTGGTCGGCTTCAATGTACCTGGAAAATAAAAACGGTGCCCCTAGTGGCTCAGCAAATTACTGCATATGAAATTCGCATACCCCGCGTGCTAACGGGGGTACGCCGACTATTTTGGTCGAGAACATGCGATTCATTTTAATTCAATCAACATGCTGGACAACATACATTATATATGTATTTTAACACAAATACTCACATTCAACCAATGAATACAATCACACTAACACAATAAGTTTGTTAGTTAGTATTACTTAATCTTAGGCCTTAAGGGTTTCTACCCCACTATGCCTTACTCAATTTCCTCATTGTCTTACCCACTCTCTTGGGTTACTCTTACTCGAGTCTCTTACTCTCAAATTCAATTCAAGTTCTACAATACACAAACTTAATTCTCTACCCAAACTCAATACCTCAAATCTCTCAAGTCTCCACTCAATACTCAATTCTCTAACCTTAATCAAATTCTCAAGTCCAATACTCAAATCAAATACTCAAATCAAATAATTAAAGGTATACTTTAAGTCATTACCCATGACCTCTGGGCAGAGTCATACACAAGACACACCACCGGGCTTACAAATACAAACGGGGCTATAAACTTAGCTCCTCAAATTCTCAAATGTCCAGTTCTCCACCGGACTACTCAAATTCCCAAACTCCTCTCTCGGAGTTATTTCGTAATCCCATGGATTATCCTAAGTATCTCTCTCGATAACATCTATTAGCTTAGGGAACTTCTCAATGTCTAGTATTCTCAGATTTAAGGTTTTACCCAACTTATCGAATACTCTCATGTTTGGGACATTGTTTATTTTAGTCGGATCCTCTCATTGGGGTTCGACTATCTTTCTAAGGGGTTTGGTGATCCCTTACATTCTTTACTTCTCTCAAAGTTCGAGTCTTTGAACAATCATCAATCCTTTACATAAAGGTTCGTTATATACGTTCACTATTAATTGTTTTGTGGATTAAATCAATTCAGTTCTCTAACCGTTATCGAGAGTTTACTAATTCCCGTACAATACTCTCATGTTCTAGTGAGTTCATAGGTTTGCGTTATCGCTTCTTGGTTCGATAGTTTTAGTGTATTTCCACATTTTCATTAACTCACAACTTGACTCATTTTTGAGTCACTAATCAAACAAGACTCAACTACGAGTCAAACTACAGTACACATCCAACATTCAAGCAACTCATCCACAACCACATTTCATGAATTATACAAGCTTCCATCTCAAAATACAGTTCAACAAAGAACACTACATTACAAGCACAAGCAAGTGCAATCAATCCGATTCATGCATTTATCTTGTTTAAGTGATCACAAAGCATACAAGCACACAAATCAGAGTAGCCAAGGTAGCATACGGGGCATGAGAAAATCATACCTTTCACCGGGGTTTTACGTTTACCGGGTCACCTCTTGTTCCTCGGATCTCACTTATGATTCACTAATCACACATCAAGTGATGCTATTAACATGAAGGTACTACGATATGTAAAACTAATACTCCCGTAATTAACCCTGTTATCCCGTTATTCTTAGTTTTACTCTTGTCAATTTATGTCCTTACTTCTCACTCATTTCCAACACTTGTTTATACTTCTTAGGACCTTTAAAGGTCACCAAACAACTCCTAATCATCATCTAAAACCAATACCAATCAATCCCCCGTCTTTTAGACACTTAAAAACACTCTCAGTTGAATTTTAGGGGTGGTCCGGGACTTGGTCCCGGACCAACTCATTTCCATACTCTCGGCCTGATTTTACTACTGGTCTAGGACTTGGTCCTGGACCTAGGTCCCAGACCACCTGCTGTCTCAACTCTCGGGGCTTTTTTTTATGCGGTCCAGGACTTGGTTCCCAACCTAGGTCCCGGACCCTGCTAAAAACTACTACTTAGGTAATTTTTCAACCCCAAATCAACCCTTAATCCACCCCTAATCATTCCATAATATTTCCACATGTTTCCTACAAGTTTAAACACACTTAAACACTCCTTAAACCACCTTAAATCCTTGGTCACATTCACTACCCAATTCTTGTTCAAATTCACAAATATCAATCCTCTCATTTTTGCATTTTGCACACTTGTGCATTTCTACTTCTTCTTGATAGTTTCTACCTCCTATAAACCTTACCAAATCACTTAATGACCATCACCACACCCTCCTAGACATTTGCCTTATCTATACCCAAGTTCAACTCTTATTTTCTAAGTCTTGCACACTAGTTCTTTTCTAGTTTTTCCAATGCATTTCAACACTCCTTGCTACAGATTTTTACCCACTCCATTCTCATCCTCCAACTACCATTCCATGGTTACTAATCAACTCAACTCCACCCAAATGAGCACCTAAGTTCTCCCATTGTCAAAGTCACCTAAAACACTTATTGCTCCCGAAATTTTGCCATAGTTTCCCCATAAACCTGACATGTCCAAACTCATCTTTTTCACCTTTTTCAATCCTAAACTAGTCACACCCTTACAAGGGTCCTACCAGCACACAATTAATTCACCAATCTCATTCAAATCTCATAAAGCACATTATAACACAATAACTCAAAAGCTTGGCACCTAGGCCCTTAATTCAACAATTAAATTCAACAATTCCACAATTCTCTCTTATTTTCTCCAAGTACATAACTACCATAAATTTTTGGTTTCATTCCTTTAATTACCCATCCCAAGTTCTAAAACAATCCAAATAAACCTTAAGGTGGATTTCTTACCTTAAGCTCTTTATTTCCTCTTTTCTTTTCCAATCTCCTTCTTTTCTCTTTCTTGATCCAAATCGGCCAAATGGGAAATGGAGTTGCCGAACTCCATCCCAACACCCAAGAAACACAGAATTAACATAATTAAACTCCTTAACCCTTAGAAAAAGTTCTAACTCAAAGAAAGGCTTAAAGCACAAAAGCTAGGGCTTTTACCTTTGGAGTTTTAAGAGGGTTCCTAACCCTTGAATCAAGAAAAGAGTTCCACCATCATTGAGGAGTTGAACCAATGCCCAAATCAAGAAAGAAGCAAGGCATTACAAAGGGATAAAATCGGCCAAGAAAGGAGGGTGAAGAAAAATGAGTTTTTCTTGGATATCTTTACCTTGAATGAAAGAGGAGACTCCAAGCTTCAAGAATATGTAGTTTTCCCTTCAAATGGGATATACCCATAGAGATGAACTTCATCATTTTTAAATTTTGAAAAGAGGGATAGATAGAGCTTGATGAGAGGAAGAATATGTAATTTATTTTACATTTGAGCCTTGGTGGTGACTTGAGCATGGAGAGAAAGAAGGAAGCCATTGTTGCTTCAAAAATCGTCCAACAAAGGGAGAAAGAGAGGAAAAATCGGAAGAGGAGGAGGGAAGGAAGGAGAAGAGGGAAAATGAGAGGAGAGGGAGAAGGAAGTTACCTTTTTGCTTTTTTTTTCACTTTTCCTTTCTTTTTCTTTTCTTTCTTTCTTTACTTATTAAGGGGGGGGGGGGGGGGGCAATTCATGACTCACTCACAAAAAAAGGGAGCCAGCCTTTTTAATTGGCAAAATGGGGAAGTATTTTTCTCTTATTACAACTAACACCCCACAAGTTCTCGTTTTTGCACTATTCACTAACAGGAACCCGTTTTCCGGAATTTTCTCGTTTCTTTAATTTTAATGGTTCTTAAGCTTCCATTAATGTTTAATTATATTTATTTGATGAACTATAATTTTTATGGGTTCATTTGACTACTCAACGTCGCGTTTTCAGGTTTTCTCGAAAAACATGCGCTAAAGCTTTATTAGCGTTTTTAATTCATTTTATGGATCCGTTTTCTTTAGGAATTGTTCCCGTATATTACTTAGGCACTATTAAGCCTTGGAAATCCATCTAAGACCCTAGTCAAGGTCGTATTCCTCCTATGGTCACATAACGCTCATTTTAGCGTTTTTCGCTTTTTAAATGTTTTCTCATTTCTTTTGGATTTATTCTCTTTACCAAAATTCTTTAGACACTATTAGGCCCTCAAATATAATGTTAGAGTAATTTAATCACCCTTATTAAGTTCATGGTATTTCAAAAGGAGTTGTAATATCGTAAAGGTGAAAGATAGTAGACCCTTGAAAAAGGTGTCGAGCCCTTGAAAAAGGAGCTATGAACTTTGGTGGAACATAGTTGACCCTTGAAAAAGGTTTAGAACCCTTGTAAATGGAGCTATAAAATTTTAAAAGAAAGTTAATGATAAATTGTACACCCTGTTAACTTATGTGTATCCCTTGAAAGAGGATCTAAACTCTCGAAGAGTGCATAATGTGAACATGCTAATTCCCGAGACTGGGTATTCGAAGAAAATCTTGAGAATGATTTTCTCTAAAGGTCTTATATTTTATATGATGGTGACTTAGGATAACCATCTAAACCATAATCCAATGTATCAATTATATATATATATATATATATATAATAGCCTAATATACATAATGAGCCTAAGGTCTACGTCTAAGAGGGCATATATGTGGATATTAAGTTCAAAAACTTGAGAGTGCATTATTTGTCTGCACTAAGCTCATATATATGAGTTTTGTAAAGTCATATTGATAATACATGACTAGTAAAAGGGTACTCCTCTTATGCGAATATCAAATAGACCTTGGGAGTAAATTGTATCACAAAAATTTGTCATCCTTTATATGATAGAAAAAATGTGTGAGGCTCAGGTCAAGAATCCACTATATATGTTATACTTGTGAATGATTTAATGGTGATTTAGACTTACCATGTGGTAAGGTGATGATTCTCAATAAACATATATCATCATAGTTCTCCCTCTTCATCAACGTTAAGATGATGATGATTGATGACATTTATGGAATGAATGTTGGCATACATTCATATATTCCAAATTCAGGGGGGAATTTTATGAGGTATGTTTTTCTTTCCTTGTGTTTTGGTTTTTTGCACCACAAGATTTTTTGCGCAAAGTTTTAATAAGAATTCTATCATGAGATTTTTGTACGAAGAGGAGTGCTATGATATATATGGTGGAACTGCCATTTGATGATGTTCAACGAAGCAGACTATAGTGGTAGCTTCATCAAATCATGCCAAATTGATTGCTCTATATGAATCGGGAAAAGAATGTGTGTGGCTCAGATCAGTTATCCATCATATATTAAGTTTTGTGAACTTCAGCCAGATTCAAAGAAGCTAACAGTGATATGCAAGGATAATTATGTGTGCACTGCATAAGGCAAGGATGTATCAAAGGTGATCGAACGAAGCATATATCACCAAAATTCTTCTTAATCCATCAACTTCAGACCAACGGTATTTGTGATGTTTGCAAGACTTGGTCCGATGAGAATCTAGCTGATTTATTTACCAAATCACTTCCTACAAAAGTTTTAAGGAGCTTGTTCGTGATATTGATATGCATCATCAAAGAGACATTTTGTTAATTGAGGGGGAGAGAGACATTTTAAACTGTACTCTTTTTTCCTTGACCATGGTTTTTGTCTCAATGGGTTTTTTCTGGCAAGGTTTTTAATGAGGCAGTATAATAGGATGTACATCCAAGGGGGAGTGTTGTAAATCACCATATTTAGTATATGTACATCCACATTGTAACACCATGGATTTTGCCTTAAATGAAAGTATACGAAAATACGAATCTAACGGCACAAGCGGATTCAAAAACGGACTTCAAACGAGTCCTAAAACTGCAAAACAACCTTGTCCGAACTTGTGTCCGGACGTCTGACGTTCGGACACAAGCCGAGAAGAAACCGACTGAGAAAACCCAAGTGTCCGAACTTGTGTCCGGACATTGACGTTTGGACACAAGTTGAGAGTTAGAAACCAGAGCGTGAAATCGTCCGAACTTGTGTCCGGACATCGACGTTTGGACACAAGTCGAGAGTTTGGAAATCAGGGAGTAAAGACGTCCGAACTTGTGTCTGGACATTGACGTTCGACACAAGTCGAGAGTTAAAACAAAGGTCGTCCGAACATTGGTCCGAACTTGTAAGTTCGGACATGAGCCAAAACTCACAAGTTGGAATCGTCCTCCCATGTTGTCCGAACATTGATGTCCGGACAGACGTTCAGACAAGTCCTGGAATGCGATTTCCAGAAGGTAAACAGAAGCAGATAACAATGGTAAATGGCTAAAATTGAAGGGAAAACCATCAAACTGTAAATGCTTAACAACAATACCAAAAATGTTATTGGAACACAGCGGAATTTACCTCAAATCCAAGGTGCTACCTACCGCCACACCCAACCTTTGGGTGCTCAGATTAATTATCCACAAACAACCAAACATGAGTAAACATTGTAATTTCAAAATATGCGGAATGTACACCCCAACCACCACCGTACACTTAACATCAAACTGCAGCGGAAATCTCAACTCATCACATTACTTAATTCATGGTGTTACACGCCGTTAGCCGCCCACGTGGCTAACAAGGCTAATACATATACATTTGTATCGTCTGATGCGATTCCCGAGCACTACACAATACAATCCTCATTCCATTTTCACATTTATTATATACATACATTCCCACTGTACCGAGTATTTACAAACTAATGCCGATAACAATTTCGGTCTTACTACGCTTACAATGCTTACGCCATTTAAATGGCTACCCATGTATAAACATCTACCCCCTCCCTCCTACTCTCGAACGGCTTCCAGCTCCTTGTACCTGAAATAGAAAAGGAGAGAAAGGGTGGCCCCCAAGGGCTCAGCACCTTTGCTGGTATGGTAATCCCCAGCCCACATGCTACCGGGCCACGCACAACTAATTGTCGTCTTAGCATGCAGTTGATTATATTTAAATCATGCATACAAGCCATAAACATCAACACATAACATTTCGCCTCAATGGCTCAACCTATAACCAACACATCCACACTTAACCAACCATTCAATGATTCCTTAAACCTAGAGTGGCTCTCCTCTAAAACGGAGCTACTTCCTTAACGAACGACATGTACCCATTAATCGGGTTATCCTTAAACGCCTCTTGTCACAACTGGGATTCATTTCCATGATCCACACACTCCATATCCTACAACATATCTCATTCCTCACATAATAAAACATAACAACACCTTTCTTGTTTCGACGCACACATGATGACATCGCATTCATTTTAAACATCCTATATATATATATATATACCATAGCACAGCAAGGGAATTTGCATAGCACCATAACATTACATAACACCATAAATCGGTTCTCACAAGGAACCTTCCACCATAGTTAGTATACCATGTGAGCCTAGGGATTTTGCCAATCCCATGTTAAGCTCGTTACCAACCTCGTTACCGTCCAGTTATATAGAACGGTTAACTTAAACCCAAGGTGTGTCGGATATAGTGATCCCAAGCACACCGAAATAACATTCGTATGCCCCTGTGGCCCGACGTGAGTCAGTAACTAGCTTTGGATAAGCTAAGGGAAGGTAGAAACCAAATTGGAATACCACCTATACATACACCAAGAGAGCCGAACCGGATATGATATCGACTCCCGTCCATCACACGCGTGGCCGGAACAACCGGACTCCTCACCCCCCTTAGTACATATACACTTATAAATAAGTAGTTAGAGATCCATTATGGAGCCTACCACATCCACACACCACTACGGTATCATAACCGAGTTAAGCACACAAGGGAGGTTCACACACTTGCATACAACAACAATATCCAACTAACTCACACATAGCCGTGGTTAGCACGTTCCCAAGGTTTGGGCCGTCAACTCCGTATACCGATCACTCATGTGTTCCTAGTTTTGGTTAGCTAAGGTTTAACACATACTTGAGGTTAAATGGTATCGGAGGCCAAATTCGCCACATAAATGAATTACTATAAACTCATTACATGTTTTAATCTTACAAGGTGGCAAACACTCAAGAAAACATATTGGCATACAAGCCGGTGTAATCCGGTAGGACACAGGTTGCAAGAAAACCATACCTGTCACCGGAGTCCACTTTACCACGTCCACTTATGTTCCTCGAGCGATTCTCGAACAACTGTTAACATCACATGTGTTTTTATTAACATCGGGGTTTGCTTGATTATTAATGTCTAATGCTTAACTTTCCCCGTTAACTTAGTTACATAACTTTACATTTTTAACTTGTTTTACTTCCACATTTTGATACAACTTTTCACCCACTTAATTGCCATTAAAACTCACCTAATATGTCCTTAACAACCTTATAACATCATTACCTATCAATCCCCATCATTACATATCATTTCATAACCTTAAACCATATTTTTGGTCCGACCGGACTTGCCGACCGGACTTACCCAAGTCCGGTCGATTCCAGAACACATTTCCGTCAAATTTTTCTACTCCGACCGGACTTGTAAGTCCGGTCCTATGTCCGGTCCATTCCAGAAACTATTCCCACAGGGTAAACTGGGCCCGACCGAACTTGCAAGTCCGGTCGCAAGTCCGGTCTGCCCAGATCTTTGTTTTCCTTTTTACATTCAACTCCAAACTTCACCCCATATATCCTAGTATACCTAACCTCATTTGGGCACTTCAAACACACCTTAAGATATCCTTAAACACTCACAAAACTCTTTTTCTAATTCCTTAAACCTTTCCTTATATCTTCACAAAATTTCTAACACTTACATGTTTTCTCCTAGTTTTTCAAGTGGTGTTTCATCCTTAATAACCTTTATACCAAAGTGTTTCCTCATCATCATAACATCATCTCCCAAGCATCTTCTCTTACCAACCAAATCTTCTCTTTCACAACTCCTTAAAGTTCCTCTCTCAAAACCTTACCTAAACATCATTTTCTCCTTATTCATCACATAACCTAAACCTTAAACAAACTTCTTCAAGACTTTAATACACTCTCAAAACACACATTGAATTCCTAGAACTTCCAAGATAACACCTAAATCCTTGCATCACTCTAAATCACCTTAATACTTGTTTTCTTCTCAAGTAAACATTTATTCACCTTTAACACTTCCTAGTTCATCAAAACCATTTAAACACTTAAAACTCCTTATACATTTTACAAATTTTGCCATAGGTTCTCTTAGCACCTCATCATTCCAAAGCTCATAGTTTTCACCACCAAATATTCAAGAACACCTAGATCCATCAAAAACATTATCACTCACAAAACTTCACCAAATTTACACTACATCACAATATAGTGCATAATTAACTTGCTTGGCACTTAGGCCCTTAAATAACATGGCTCTTAGGCCCTTAAATTGCATAATCCTTAAACACTGAATTTCCCACATAAATAATGCCTTTGACCTGCAAATACATACACCAATACATATGTTCTTTTACTAGTCTCCTTGAGAACACTTTACTAGGTCATTCACCATTTGCTCTTTAGGTAGTTTTAACAAGCATTATAAGCTTATTTCTCCTAAGGCATTAAACCACATTAAGATAGCATATTTACCTCTTTTCCTCCCAAATTTCTTTCCTTGTTTCCTTACAAAACCGGTAAGGCATTTGGTTCCTGCCAACTAATAAACATTAGAAAACAACATAATGAGTATATATAGCTTTAAGCTTCATCTCATTGTAAACCCTAATTACATATATGGTTTTAAAACACATCAAGGTAATTGTTTTACCTTTGAATGGAAAGAGGACTTGAATGAGTATCAGAGAGGACTCCTCCTAGCCCTTGGAAGATTTAAATGAAGCTAAAAACAGCAAGAGAAGACACCATTACAAGGTGCATTTTCGGTCAACACCAAAAATGAAGGAAATGGAGTTTTTCTTTGGTTTTCCTTCACCTTGAAGCAAAGGTGATCAACAGGCCTAAAAATATTAGCTCAAGCTCTTCCATGGAAGTCTCCTTGCACCGAATGGTGGTTTGATGATTTGAAAAGACAATGTTGTAGAGCTTGCTCCAACTAAGAGAACGGTAGTCTCGGAATTAAATTCGGAGCATGGATCATAAGTTTCAAGTGAAGAAGGATGAAGAATGGCATGGTTCTGTTGGAAACCGATGGAGAGAGGAGGAAGAAGGTGGCCATAGGGGAAATGAAGAAAGAATGAGAGAATGAATATAACCTTTGCTTTTTGAAGATATTTGTCCTTTTAAAGCAAATAGTACACTAATTAGTCATTCTTTCTTTTCTTAGTAAATTAACAAGGGTGGTGATCACCACACCTTAAAAACCGGCCCCAAATAGTACCTAGGGTATTTAGACTTCATTAATCAATTGTCTCACTTATGTAACATATGTTACAAAACTCTTATAAAAATCACTATTCACCAAAAACAAGGCACTAGAAGTGAAATTTTGATTTCCCATTGATATAGCCACCCAAATGTGATACTATATAGTACACATGTTAATTAAAGAGTATGATGGACATTTAGCCATTCAAAACTCATTTACAAGACAATTTTCAAAAACGTGCTTTAAGACTCCTTAAAGCACTTTTTGTGTTTTAACTTGTTTTCAAGCTTGGTTTTCTTTGGTAATTGATTTAATATGTTCATTAACATATAAATAAGGCTAGGTATGACCATTAGGTCTTATACACATTTATCCCAAGCTTAGAGCACATTTTAGCCCATATTGACCTTAGGTATTTATTTGTGTTTTTGTTTGGTTTCATTGACTACCAAGTTTCCTAGGACTTAATTAGCCTTATAAAGTCATAATTAAATATTATAACGTCTTGGTAGGCTCTTTGGGTCCTAGCCAAGTTCACTCCAACCTTGAGCATGTTTTTGCTCAAACCGTGTCTTAGTGTTTTATTGTGTTTTACCATGGTTTAAATGGTTCATTTATGTTTCTAAGGCACTTTTTAGCCTTTAAATACCATAGTTTACATTTACACAACGTACCAAGGTTTGGGGTATTTCAATCTACCCCCTAAACTTAAAAGAACTTCGTCCTCGAAGTTCACATTTCCTCGCATCATTGGATTAGAATACGGGAATTACTTATAGCCATAAACTTCCATTACCAACCATCCTTTACATCCAACCTCGGACTTAATGGTCCGGGCAACATATCCACATTACACATAAAATATCATACTCACATGGTAACCTCGGACTTAATGGTCCGGGTACCTTCACCACACTTGCACTAACATAATAATCCCTCAGACTCTTAGGTCTGGGTGACATAACCACATTTGGACTCGTAGGCCCGGGTACACAACACATTTAGACTCATAGGTCTTGACAGCATACACTTTAGGAGATCAAAGTCAAAATAACCTTTATCACACATACCAACACATGTCATAGCATGTATATCAACAGAAATACCTTTTCCATCTCTCCATGGGTTCGAATCCCACGTTGAGTACATATACAATGTGATATCCCGCAGAACCCGGTCGCGATGGACACCTTCTGGTCCCCGTTCCTTTGGGAGATCAAAACATTCACTTAATTTTTTTAACATATGTACTTCTTGTCACCCGGTCCGAAGACAAGGCTCATACGTCCTCAGCTCGTGAGCAAGTACTACAAAAATATTCTTTACTAGGTTAAGTATAAGAAGATCTTTTATTCAAATATTACGATTGTTTTGGAAATACTCATTGAAAATCCTTTTTGAAAACACAACACAACTCCAAGTCCTTTATGCTCTTTGCATCTTTCTTAACGTGGTTGTTTGTGACCACTTACAGGGAGCTTCAAGAGTCATCCAACCCTGATGTGATCAGCATCAGTGTTGAACTATCTTTCCACCCCAATTTGTGTTCGGCTTCCCTTGATCTCATGATAATCAGTTTCACCTCCCTTCTTTTTTCAACCAACATAATTCAAGCATATCCCATTTTCTATCTTTGAATCCTTCTAGTCATAATCATTACATCTCCAAGGGATAGAACTCCGTCTATCAATCTCATCCAAATCCAACTTAATTCAAGTTACCTAGGGAATTTAATTCTACTAGGTTTCTATGTCGGTCTCATACCCCTTCATAAATCACAACACTGTATATATATACCTATATTTTTTTTATCAAAATACAATACATGGCTTACATTTATGCACCATCGGGGTTTTAGTTCCCCGGGAGTTTCTTTACTCCCTTCCACTTGTACTCTCCACACCCGTTAACAAAATAAACACACTTCCCACAATGGTATTCGCATCTTCTGTGCGCATATTACCACAATTTAAAACCACAAATAAATGCGTATGTTTATATCACACACGCGCCAACCATCATAACAAATCATTTTGTGCTATGCACACCCATTCACGTACCTTGTACGGTAAAACACACTAAGTGGTTTTGCGCTCTACCCCCCTTAAAAGGGATTACGCCCACGTAATCAATCACTGAGCACTAGCTAAATGTTCTGCCGTCGTGAAGTGTTTTAACTTCCACGCGGTCTATTACACAATGGATTCTGATTAGAGGATCTAACCATATTGGCGGCTTAGTCCCTAACCAAGATTCGCATTGGGTTCTAACTCATAACCGGTTTCGGTCCTGGCCTGTGAGGCTTTTAGGCATTGATAGCTAGCCATTTTCATACTCACCATGTATATTCGGTATCGGACGCATGGGCTCACTGGCCTCTGTTGCGCAACCCTGATAATTATAAGCTAGTTTGCCCCATTCGTTACTGTTACTGTATTGTACATCTCCAATGTATTACCCTTATCTTGGGAAGAATGGTCTCTCAACCGACGCATGGTATCTCTTACCCTGAGCGAATTCGGTGAGTTTCACGATTTTCCATCCACTTCTCCAATAGCTTACAGCGTAAACTCTATTAATTCACAATGATTGACTTGCTTCTACGACTTACTGTCGGTTGAGATTGAGCTCTACTGTAGTGTGTAGTGCTCTCTCAGCTAATTACAACATTTGGGGTATATTCCATACCGATATTTGGCATTTGTGAGCCACTGTTATCACTTATTCTTAACCATACCTCCACCTTTGGTTTCGTACAAGTACTCTTCCATTCCTGCGGCTTGCATTACCTATGCATCGGCCATAAACATTATTCCTCCACAATTACCATGCTTCTGATTCCTAGCTATCCCACTTGATCATTACTGCGCAAGTGCAATACCAAACACTCAGTCATAAGAGTGCAGAGGCGTAAACTCTTGACAGTAAATCTCTCATGCGATTGCGATAGGAATTTACACTGTGTTTTACTGAAATTCTTATCACATACTTGTCACCCCCACCGGCTTACTGCTCGGTTCGTTTGCTATCAATTACTGTTGTATCTCCACTGGGGTTAACTCACAACTCTGCTTATTTGTCATACCATCACTACAATACTTACACAACGGTCGCTTATTGCACCCGTATCCTCTTTCATTATATAGCATCACTTATACTGTATCTGCTATTATTAGCTTCCGCTATTACGCTGGGTTTATCTGGCCACTTATTTGGCTGATTTTTGAATATACTACTATTTTATATATTTTTTTTGAGTTTTTATGTTTTCTTGAGCGTTGTTCGCTACACATTTAGCTTCACACACCTATGGTGATTGCTATCAACTTATTACTCTTCCCTGTGTACACACTGGTACAAGCACTTCCTTTCGTGTTATTTTATTCAAACACCCTGGGGTAATAACAACGTGGTCCATCCTCCACATATTCTTGAACTTGATTCACATAACTACCGCTTCTGCGGTCTCACAACATCGAGGGGTATCCCCACTCTTAATGCAGTGGTTCGCTTACCACTTTATCCACTTATACTACATAACTTCTACAATCAATTAAATTTATATAACATATCTTGCTTATGGCTTATAAGCCTTATTTGCCTTGAGCTGGGCTCATTGTAGGCTGTCCACACATAGTACTTCTCTGTACAACATTACATGTTTAGAAGTTGTAGTGGGCTCCATGACAAGGTCGTTGCATTCCGTTTCCTTTCATGGGATGCCCCTTAGGTTTGTCAGTCCGTCTCCTGACAACTTATGTCTAAACTGGGTGTTAATTTCAACCCTTGTGTTTTGTCTGTCATGTCATTTGTGCAACATTTATTGATGCGAACACCCTTTAAGGATTGCTCCTGGGTGTTGCTACTGGTATATTCAATTAGCCACGCCGTTTGCGTTCTTAACCGGTTATTATCTTCTTCTGTGAAGATTAACATTTCCTGATAGTGTAGGTACTCATTTTGGGAGTTTCATCCCATTCATTGCACATTAATGTGTCCACATTAGGCATCTGCCTTTCCCTGCTTTCCAGCTATCATGTTTATCCCTGAGGATCCTTAAGACATATGCTATGTCTTTACTTAACAGTTTGTGCACTTCGCACTTCCTAACTCTTAAACATTCCCTTGAAAGGAATTCACTAACCGTAGTATAATCTCGTTAACTTATCTGAGTTCCTTAGCTTCAACCATTCATGGCAATCCTTAGTTCTTGATTGACTTATACTGCTGACCGTAGTACGGAGTCGACTACTTCCCGTGTTCTGGACTCTACTCGTATACATATATGGGGTATCATATTGATACATTGCTACTTACCCAACTAACCTATAAGTAGGTCTGTCAGGCCCACATGCTCCTATCGGAGTGCGGTCGTCCCACAACACAGTTAGTACACTCGTAGTGTCCGTCACACGCCTGGGTGAAGTATCTGTTGTCAACTCCCTTATATTGTCCCGTGACAATATTCATTCCTTGCTTCCCGAACTTAATCGAGGGAAGGTTTATCCACTGTTGTATCCTTGTCAATTGCCCCTGGTTTCACTGGTTTGGTTTAAAAAGAAGGTTGGAAAGATGTTGGTTTGAAAGAAATCTGGTTTTGAAAGAAAGAGTTTAGGTAAATCTGGGTTTGAAAGAAATTTTTTTTTCATGGTTTCACAACATCTTCTTACCTTAGCCAAGTCTAGCTTCTTGCTGACTGGTGTACGTCCAATTACAGAGGTTAGGCTAACAGGCCCTTCCACTGCTATGATGATCACATTTAACTTCATGGTACTTTTCCAAGTACTTTGTAGTGGTTATAAATTTCCCGAACAGCCCTGTTATAGCAGCACTTGCTATGGCAAGTGCGCCATGCTAACTGGCTTTCGGTTTGACACATACCGATTGTGGTATTGTTTTGACCCATATTGTCATCAGTGGCCTTGTTGGCCCCCCACTGATCTTACTGCCTTGCTAAATACTCCTCTAGGTGACTTCTCACTGTTTCCACATGATAATCATTAACTAGGGTGTTTCCCATTCTTGGAGTCCCCTTTTTACTTAATATTGTATCCTCTTGTAGCCCGTTCCACGTATTTGGGCACTACGTTGTAGTTCCCTTGCCAGTTGGTACACCGTTGGTGTATTATTTATCAACTGTGGTCCCGTAGACACTCGTCTCGGGTTTTATTAATCCATTTCTTGCCTGTTGCACGGTTGGTGCGTTGCAAGCTGGTTGTTCTCGACTGCTCAGCATGTCGACCCAGATTGTCGGAAATTCTATTCTCCTATACACAAATTCCTTCATCCTTCGCTATTAAATGCGGTTAACATTGTTCAGATGGAGACCGTCTCCGGGATTCCCAATTTTCGGGATCTACCGTATGACAGGTTCTCCGTACCCTAAAGGTATTTAATAACAGCCAGATCGGGTATTCCCGAGTATGAAGGACTTTCATCATCTCTCTGGCGTTGTTTCCCAAGTTTAAAACAGGGGTTGTGGAGGGCGGGTTGGATATAGTAGGTTTCCAGTATTCACTGGTAGTTCCTTACTAGTGTATCTCTCACGCTATCACTCAACCCTTAACCCAAAGTACTAAAATCCTAACTCGGTACTTCCTAAGCTCGGTAACTCAGTCATCAGAGCGATACTTCGCTCTGATACCACTTTTTGTAACACCCCAACCACCACCGTACACTTAACATCAAACTGCAGCGGAAATCTCAACTCATCACATTACTTAATTCAATGGTGTTACACGCCGTTAGCCGCCCACGTGGCTAACAAGGCTAATACATATACATTTGTATCGGTCTGATGGACTAGATTCCCGAGCACTACACAATACAATCCTCATTCCATTTTCAACATTTATTATATACATACATTCCCACTGTACCGAGTATTTACAAACTAATGCCGATAACAATTTCGGTCTTACTACGCTTACAATGCTTACGCCATTTAAATGGCTACCCATGTATAACATCTACCCCACCGTCCTACTCTCGAACGGCTTCCAGCTCCTTGTACCTGAAATAGAAAAGGAGAGAAAGGGTGGCCCCCAAGGGGCTCAGCACCTTTGCTGGTATGGTAATCCCGCAGCCCACATGCTACCGGGCCACGCACAACTAATTGTCGTCTTAGCATGCAGTTGATTATATTTAAATCATGCATACAAGCCATAAACATACAACACATAACATTTCGCCTCAATGGGCTCAACCTATAACCAACACATCCACACTTAACCAACCATTCAATGATTCCTTAAACCGAGTGGCTCTCCTCTAAAACGGAGCTACTTCCTTAACGAACGACATGTACCCATTAATCGGGTTATCCTTAAACGCCTCTTGTCACAAACTGGGATTCATTTCCATGATCCACACACTCCATATCCTACAACATATCTCATTCCTCACATAATAAAACATAACAACACCTTTCTTGTTTCGACGCACACATGATGACATCGCATTCATTTTAAACATCCAATATATATATATATATATATATATATATACCATAGCACAGCAAGGGAATTTGCATAGCACCATAACATTACATAACACCATAAAATCGGTTCTCACAAGGAACCTTCCACCATAGTTAGTATACCATGTGAGCCTAGGGATTTTGCCAATCCCATGTTAAGCTCGTTACCAACCTCGTTACCGTCCAGTTATATAGAACGGTTAACTTAAACCCAAGGTGTGTCGGATATAGTGATCCCAAGCACACCGAAATAACATTCGTATGCCCCTGTGGCCCGACGTGAGTCACTAGCTTTGGATAAGCTAAGGGAAGGTAGAAACCAAATTGGAATACCACCTATACATACACCAAGAGAGCCGAACTGGATATGATATCGACTCCCGTCCATCACACGCGTGGCCGGAACAACCGGACTCCTCACCCCCCATTAATACATATACACTTATAAATAAGTAGTTAGAGATCCATTATGGAGCCTACCACATCCACACACCATACGGTATCATAACCGAGTTAAGCACACAAGGGAGGTTCACACACTTGCATACAACAACAATGTCCAACTTCACACATAGCGTGGTTAGCACGTTCCCAAGGTTTGGGCCGTCAACTCCGAATACCGATCACTCATGTGTTCCTAGATTTGGTTAGCTAAGGTTTAACACATATTTGAGGTTAAATGGTATCGGAGGCCGAATTCGCCACATAAATGAATTACTATAAACTCATTACATGTTTTAATCTTACAAGGTGGCAAACACTCAAGAAAACATATTGGCATACAAGCCGGTGTAATCCGGTAGGACACAGGTTGCAAGAAAACCATACCTGTCACCGGAGTCCACTTTACCATGTCCACTTATGTTCCTCGAGCGATTCTCGAACAACTGTTAACATCACATGTGTTTTTTATTAATCGGGGTTTGCTTGATTACTTAGTGTCTAATGCTTAACTTTCCCTGTTAACTTAGTTACATACTTTACATTTTAACTTGTTTTACTTCCACATTTTTGATACAACTTTTCACCCACTTAATTGCCATTAAAAACTCACCTAATATGTCCTTAACAACCTTATAACATCATTACCTATCAATCCCCATCATTACATATCATTTCATAACCTTAAACCATATTTTTGGTCCGACCGGACTTGCCGACCGGTGTCCATGTCCGGTCGATTCCAGAACACATTTCCGTCACAATTTTTCTACTCCGACCGGACTTGTAGGTCCGGTCCTATGTCCGGTCCATTCCAGAAACTAATTCCCGCAGGGTAAACTGGGCCCGACCGAACTTGCAAGTCCGGTCGCAAGTCCGGTCCGCAGATCTTTGTTTTCCTTTTTACATTCAACTCCAAACTTCACCCCATATATCCTAGTATACCCTAACCTCATTTGGGCACTTCAACACACCTTAAGATATCCTTAAACACTCACAAAACTCTTTTTCTAATTCCTTAAACCTTTCCTTATATCTTCACAAAATTTCTAACACTTACGATGTTTTCTCCTAGTTTTTCAAGTGGTGTTTCATCTTAATAACCTTTATACCAAAGTGTTTCCTCATCATCATAACATCATCTCCCAAGCATCTTCTCTTACCAACCAAATCTTCTCTTTCACAACTCCTTAAAGTTCCTCTCTCAAAACCTTACCTAAACATCATTTTCTCCTTATTCATCAACATAACCTAAACCTTAAACAAACTTCTTCAAGACTTTAATACACTCTCAAAACACACATTGAATTCCTAGAACTTCCAAGATAACACCTAAATCCTTGCATCACTCTAAATCACCTTAATACTTGTTTTCTTCTCAAGTAAACATTTATTCACCTTTAACACTTCCTAGTTCATCAAAACCATTTAAACACTTAAAACTCCTTATACATTTTACAAATTTTGTCATAGGTTCTCCTAGCACCTCATCATTCCAAAGCTCATAGTTTTTCACCACCAAATATTCAAGAACACCTAGATCCATCAAAAACATTCACTCACAAAACTTCACCAAATTTACACTACATCACAATATAGTGCATAATTAACTTGCTTGGCACTTAGGCCCTTAAATAACATGGCTCTTAGGCCCTTAAATTGCATAATCCTTAAACACTGAATTTCCCACATAAATAATGCCTTTGACCTGCAAATACATACACCAATACATATGTTCTTTTACTAGTCTCCTTGAGAACACTTTACTAGGTCATTCACCATTTGCTCTTTAGGTAGTTTTAACAAGCATTATAAGCTTATTTCTCCTAAGGCATTAAACCACATTAAGATAGCATATTTACCTCTTTTCCTCCCAAATTTCTTTCTTGTTTCCTTACAAAACCGGTAAGGCATTTGGTTCCTTGCCAACTACTAAACATTATACAAACATAATGAGTATATAAGCTTTAAGCTTCATCTCATTGTAAACCCTAATTACATATATTGTTTTAAACACATCAAGGTAATTGTTTTACCTTTGAATGGAAAGAGAGCTTGAATGAGTATCAAGAGAGGACTCCTCCTAGCCCTTGGAAGATTTAAATGAAGCTAAAACAAGACAAGAGAAGACACCATTACAAGGTGCATTTTCGGTCAACACCAAAAATGAAGGAAATGGAGTTTTCTTTGGTTTTTCCTTACCTTGAAGCAAAGGTGATCAACAAGGCATAAAAATATTAGCTCAAGCTCCTTCCATGGAAGTTCTCCTTGGCACCGAAATGGTGGTTTTGATGATTTGAAAAGACAATGTTGTAGAGCTTGCTCCAACTAAGAGAACGGTAGTCTCGGAATTAAATTCGGAGCATGGAGTCATAAGTTTCAAGTGAAGAAGGATGAAGAATGGCATGGTTCTGTTGGAAACCGATGGAGAGAGGAGGAAGAAGGTGGCCATCGTGGGAAATGAAGAAAAGAATGAGAGAATGAAGATAACCTTTGCTTTTTGAAGATATTTGTCCTTTTAAAGCAAATAGTACACTAATTAGTCATTCTTTCTTTTCTTAGTAAATTAACAAGGGTGGTGAGTCACCACACCTTAAAAACCGGCCCCAAATAGTACCTAGGGGTATTTTAGACTTCATTAATCAATTGTCTCACTTATAGTAACATATGTTACAAACTAGCTTATAAAAATCACTATTCACCAAAAACAAGGCACATAGAAGTGAAATTTTTGATTTCCCATTGATATAGCCACCCAAATGTGATACTATATAGTACACATGTTAATTAAAGAGTAATGATGGACATTTAGCCATTCAAAACTCATTTACAAGACAATTTTTCAAAAACGTGCTTTAAGACTCCTTAAAGCACTTTTTGTGTTTTAACTTGTTTTCAAGCTTGGTTTTCTTTGGTAATTGATTTAATATGTTCATTAACATATAAATAAGGCATAGGTATGACCATTAGGTCTTATACACATTTATCCCAAGCTTAGAGCACATTTTAGCCCATATTGACCTTAAGGTATTTATTTGTGTTTTGTTTGGTTTCATTGACTACCAAAGTTTCCTAAGGACTTAATTAGCCTTATAAAGTCATAATTAAATATTATAACATCTTGGTAGGCTCTTTGGGTCCTAGCCAAGTTCACTCCAACCTTAGAGCATGTTTTTGCTCAAACCGTGTCTTAGTGTTTTTTGTTTTACCATGGTTTAAATGGTTCATTTATGTTTCTAAGGCAATTTTTAGCCTTTAAATACCATAGTTTAACATTTACACAACGTACCAAGGTTTGGGGTATTTCACGGAAGCTCCAATATTGTAAACTAGTTATTGCAAAGTAAACAAAATAATCCAACACTGCATTTCAAAACACTGTATTTCAAATTATTGTCTCATAATCGGTTCAAGTTGTCCTAGACTACGTGGCAGCGCATTCCCAATCCCCAAATCAGCAATCAGTACCTGCGATCAGAAAACAACATACAAAAGCACGAAGGGATCGCGCAAATCAGCGAAACTGAGTAAATTCTATCTCATTACGTAAAATATATTTTGAAATCAATTTTATGATTGAGTAAACAAAAACATATAAACCGGTAACCATAAACCGAATCCACTTTCCAGTAACACAACCATAAAAATAATAGGGGAGTCTTCAATAGGAAATAACCACAAAATAACCCAAACAGCCACAAACGAACTGAATTACCAAATCCAACTCACCCTAAGTCTTTAAGTGTGCACACCCCATATGAAACAGCAGTCCCATAGAGTAGATCAAAGAGCTTAACTGCAGTCATTGTATGCAGCGCAAATATAAATCAATGTAAACAAGTCATGGTCACGGTCCAGGATACAAACATGGTGAGTCAGGGAGCACCAAGAGCTCCAACATGGTGAATCAGGGAGCACCAAGAGCCCTAAAAGCAATTACATTCCAGTGAAGAACTCCCAAAACCAAATCCGCTTCCAATTTCCAGAATACCACAAACATTACACAACGCGAAAAATACAATCTCAATTTACCAAACCAACTGTATGATTTCCAAAAATACCTTCCGTGATAGAAATAAAATTCACATCATCAAACCAAAATGAGCACATAATTTACCTGATTGTTCCCTTGATTGGGGAAGACAACTCAACTAGTTCACCAGAAACGCTCGCAGTCGATACCGGTGTCTAGATTAATAATAATCCACAATCAGATTACGCCAGCCATAAACAAATAAATTGAAACCCTATCTAAGTATTATACCTTACCCTCCTTAAGCCTTATACCAGCGTCAGGGAAGAACTCCTACGGATTTGAGAAAGGAGAGAATATTGTAGTTGAGAAGAAGAGCGTAGAGTGTCGTGATGAGGAAGAAGGGAATGGGGAAATTGTGGTTTAAATAGAATATAATCAGTATTTTAGAAAGAAAAGATATTAAATAAGTCAACATAGTAATTTGTTTGAGAGGAAAGATGATTTCATAACAAATAGGAAAGGAGTAAAGCGAAATAAAAATAATAAAGTAAAAAGAAGTCAATATAATCAATATGGGGAGGTTATAACCGTGAGTATCTTTAGGAAGATATTTTTATGTAAGGAAATAATATCTATAGGAATTAATTTATTTGTGGGTAATTAGTATTTGAAAAGAGCAAGAGAAACATTGCAACTTCGGGAGAAGGTGGGATATTAGTATTTAAATAATGTGGAAAAGATAATAAGAACTTATATAATTCGGAAAGAAACAAGAAATATATACGGTGAGTAACTTAACTTCCCTGGGCTCATATAATTAGCCTAATCGTTGGACTAATTCCGTAATTCTATAATCGTTTCCAAAATAATGATTAATTTCCCCATACCAACTATACATTATGTGATTCCTAGCTTGGAAATGTCTTTTGGGCTACCCTAAACCCTTCATCTGTGAAACTCTCGTAACCTCCCCATACACTTTATTAGTGACCATTGATATTTTGTATTCCTACCACTCAAAGGTTATATTGTGTACTATATAAGGACGTATAATGAAATACAAGATCTATGCCTATTTCTTCTTTCATTGTCTCCTATATTTCCTTACTCTCATCTCTAATTATTATAACATCCATACAGTTTTCATTGTATGGTTAAATTATAAATGTATATAGCAATCTATATTACATTAGGATGTAGCCAAAAAAATCACCTTTAACAATAAGCAACTAAAACCCGACAACTTATTTTTTTTCCTCTACCTTACTTATTTTCCCACATCAAACCCGCCCAGGGTAGTGTGACCGTAGGAAGATTTCCGTTTGCGACGGACTGAATCCTGATCGTCTAATATTTAAATTTTGGGAAACTTCATGAAATGCCACTATATTTTTGGCTAATTCATGAAATTCCACTAAAAAAAGTCACAAAATGCCACTATATTTTTGTAAAACTCCATGACATGCCACTATAGATGAAAAAAAGACAAAAATACCCCTACTAGCTAACAAAGTACTTTTAAAGTTCACAATATGCCCCTAAGTGTTAAAAAACTTATAAAAATTCACAAAATATCCAAAATACGAAAAAATATAAAAATTATAAAAATATAAAAAATATAAAAATAAAAAACACCTTAAAAAATTATAAAAATTAGAGAAAAAATGAAAAAATCATAAAATATTAAAACAAATATGTATTACATTTTTAAAAATTTATTCAGTACCATAAAAAGAATATTGTATTCTAAACAAATAATTTATACCAATTAAGTACCATAATTTATACTAAATAAGTACCATAATTGTTACCATACATTTTTTTTATTTTCTATCAATTTACATTTTTTCTTCAAAGTAAATAATTTAATTTTTTTATTTTGCTGATAAATTTTATAAATTAAAATTTTTAAATATAATAGTTTATTTTGAAGAAATAATTTAAATTAATAGAAAAATAATAATTAAAAAATGTATGGTAAAAATTATAGTAGTTATTTGGTAAAAATTATGGTACTTAATTGGTATAAATAGGTAGAAAAATTGGTACAAATTATTTGTTTAGAACACAATATTCTTTTTATTGTACTGAATAAATTTTAAAAAATGAAACATTTGTTTGTTATAATATTTTATGATTTTTTCTTTTTTTTCATTTTTATATTTTTTTTAATTTTTTTGAATTTTATAAAATTTTGAATTTTTATAAATTTTTTATAATTTTTTTATATTTTTATTGTATTTTGGATACTTTTGTAATTTTTTTAACAGTTAGGGGCATATTGTAAACTTTAAAAGTACTTTGTTAACTTGTAAGGGGTACTTTTATCCTTTTCCCATCTATAGTGGAATTTCATGGAGTTTTACGAAAATATAGTGGCATTTTGTGACTTTCTTGTTTTTAGTGGCATTTCATGAATTAACCAAAAATATAGTGGCATTTCATGAAATTTCCCTTAATTTTTTTTTCTACTCACTCAGAAGATGAGAGTGGGTGGGTTATGTGATCGAATGAAACAATATTTAATCAAAGGGGAAGAGCGCAATGAAACTTGCACTTTTTGGTCACAAAATCCAATAAACTGAAAGGGGAAGGGCTTTAGTGACAGACGGCTTGATCGTGGTCGTTCATATTAAAACAACAAAAATCTAATCTTAACCATTAACTGAGTTAGTGACTTTTTTTTCTTCCATCTGCTTATCACGACAATGTCTAAGAAATGTGGTAAATAGGGAATGATGGGAAACAAGGATTGATTGTAGCATTATTTAAAATTAGATAATATCTAATAGTATTATACTATTTCACGAAAAATGGTCTATATTTCATTAATTGTAGTAGGATTTAAAAGTAAGGACATATATGATATGCTAATACTGCATTATTCTATATCGTAAAATTTCTTTATTTAGTTTTATATTTAACAATATTAATGGATTAAAAAGTAGATTTGCATTCATCTATATTAAAGAAGGACACAATATTTCTGTCGGTGACGGATAGAATCTTGGTCGTTGAATTTTTCTTCCTTTTTCCTGAATTTACTGCTATGATTGGTTCTGATCTTTCAGGAGGATAGCTGCACACAAACATGTAAAGAGGATTAGCAAAATTTGGAATCCGTGAATTATTTATAGCTTTGAAACTGTTTTATTATTTCTTTCTATATGTTTGTGTTTAACCTCTTTATTGTTTCCTTTCGTAATATAATTAATTTTAAATACAAAATATATGTTTATGTATAAAAAATTTTATGATCATTATTAATAATGTATCATCTTATTATAAATTTCAAAAAATTTAGAATCCATAGACTATATAATTTTAGAGCTTAAAAGAAAATATGTGATTCAAAAGATGCGTGAAATTTTTTATTAAAAATAATTATTTATTCATATCTATGAATTTTAAAGTATTTTCTACTTCAGTATAAAATTGTAAAAACTTTACATATTAAATACGGGTATTGAAATTGATTGTGAAGTTACAAAATAAGGTGCATTACTCATACATGTCCAAATTTAACTTGGTCATAATTAGAACATGAGTGGTGATGGATAATTTATAAACGTTGGTTTTTACATGTTCATTTAACCTTCGTTTTAACATATCCACGATAATTTATAAATGTTTACACTGATGATCAGAAACATGTAAACAACATTCAATAAATGAATTGAGTTTGGTGACGGAGGGTTTTTTTCTGTCTCTGACGGACAAAATCCCCACCCTTGATTAATGTCACAAATTTCAAATCTCAACCATTCAAAATTAATATTTTATTTTTTGTCCAACTAGTGATGCATGTGTACACTGAAATACGGAATTGGTGGACAAAATGCCTTTGTTTTTAACATTACTAGGGTGGTTTTTAGGGTGTTTGGGGGGGGGGGGTAGGGTAATCTTTTTGGCATTGGTTCTACTCTTTATTTCGTCGTTACAGACTCGACAGGTTTTAGGGTTTGTGGTTTAGGGTTTAGGGTCGTTAAACCCTAAACCCTACACTACAAACCCTAAAAATGCCTTCGACGTTTTTAGCATTCGTAGGGTGACTTTTAGGGTGTTTGGGGGTAGGGTAATATGCTTGGCATTGGTTCCACACTTTATATCGTCGTTACAAACTCGAAAGGTTTTTAGGGTTTGTGGTTTAGGGATTAGGGTCGTTAGACCCTAAACGCTGCACTATAAACCCTAAAAATGCCTTCGACGTTTTTAGCATTCCTAGGGTGGTTTTTAGGGTTTTTGAGGGTAGGATAATCTTTTTGGCATTGTTTCTACACTTTATATCGCGTTACAGACTCAACAGGTTTTTTGGGTTTGTGGTTTAGGGTCTAAACCTTGCACTATAAACCCTGAAAATTACGTTCTTAGCTGTTATAGGGCGCTTTTTAGGGTGTGTGGTGCAGGGTAATCTATTTTGAAGTCGTTCTATACTTTGTATTGTCATCACTGGCTCGACAGATTTCCACACCACAATTATAAATAACGTTTCCAACGTTTTACCTAAAGGTGTCCACAAATTTAGATAAACGTGTCCACGTGTTTATTTAAACATTTCTACGTTTCTACAATTCCATGATTATCTGTAACGTTTCCATGCCATGATTACATATAAACGTTTCCACTGCATGATTATATATAAACATTTTTATAATTATATATGATGTTTCCTTGACACAATTATATATAATGTTTCCACCATTATACATAAAGAAGTCCACGAGTTCAGATAACGTTTCCACCTTTTTATTTAAATATTTCCACATTGTTATATATATGTTTCCACATTTTTATTTAAACGTTTCCCGTTTCTACGATTCCATGATTATATATAACGTTTCCATGGCATGATTACATATAAACATTTCAATAATTATATATGAATGTTTCCATGCCACAATACGTTTCCACGATTTATATATAAACGTTTACACGCCATGATTACATATATACGTTTACACAATTATATATTCAATGCCACAATTAAATATAACATTTCTACGACACATTTCCACGCCACAATCAAGTATAACGTTTCCACTGTTATGCATGAACATTTCCACGTGTTTATATAAACGTTTCCACGTTTCTACGATTCCATTATTATATATAAACGTTCATGTCATGATTATACATAACATTTCCAACATTATACATAAACTGAATTGTTGGAGTCGACTTTACGTGTTTATTAACATTTGATTTTTATATATGCACTGATAACTTATAACAAAATTAATTTAAAAATATTATACCACTTTTTTTAATTTCATAAATAATATCAATATTAGCTAGGTATTTTTTTATATTAGTAATTTTTTTTTAAATTTTAATCATGTATTTTGAATTGCTATACTTCATTTTTTAAATATATGTATCAACAACAAATATTATAAGATTATAAAACTATAATACAATCAGTTTTTTTCTTTAAAAATATAAATATTTAACTTGGTGTTTTTACATTAATTCAACTTTGTAAAACTTATGTTCATCAACAAATATTATCAAATTAAATAAATAATATTTAATAATCATATATACATATGAATATAATCAAGTAATTTTTTATATAAATTAGTGAATTATTTTATTAATAACTATATTATTACAATATGTATTATTAAAAGGACAAAACAATTACAATAACAAAAAAATCAAAATATACACGGTGAATGACACTCCCCCGGTCTGAAAAAAAAAAAGATTTGGTCGGGGTCACATAATCTTGCTCCCCATCAAACCGAGCCATTGGTCCAGTCCAGTTTTAGTTGAGAAAAATCAATTGAGCAAATATCGCTATCCAGTGTTTGTTCGTTTACCTTTCTCTCCCCTAAAATTTAACACTCGCTCTGCCAGTCACATTCACATCCGTCTCTCTACCCTGTCTCTTTCTTCCTCGCTTTCCATCTCAACTCTCCGTTCTCTCAATTTGTGGTGAAGAATCTTCTTCCCCTTCCCCATTTTCCCCTCATCCCTCTCTTCTTTCTGTCTTTTATTTTTTCTTCCCTGGGTTGCGTCTCTGTCTCTTCCCACACCCCCTCCGTTTCCCACTTGGGCTTCTCTTCAATTGAATCCATTTCTTTTCTGTTTTGGGTTCAATTGATGATATCCGACACCATCAATCGCCGATCATGCTGATTTCCATTCTTCAATTCCCCGTTTCTTGATTGAAAAACGGTGTCGGTTGGATTCTTGAAGCTTCTGGTTGGGTTAATTACATTTACCATCTTCCCGGTTCTTTCATTGCCGGTCTTTGCGCCGTCTCGAATTGGAATCTGTCCTCTTCGGGCAGATTTTACTTAGGGCGGAGGTGAAGTGGGGGGGATGGATAAGGCGCTCGGCATTATTGCATTTTTCTCGTAGGGTTTTTCTAGGAATCAGATTGAGGTTTGACGGCGTAGGATCTGATAGTTTCGGCTCCCGCCCCTTCTTGCTCCCTGCCCCGCTTCAAGTTTTGCTAGGAAGATATTTGGGTGGGCCTGTGAAGAGAGAATGTTGGGGGCCGGTTTGCAGATTAATCGGAGCAGAGGAGAGGATCGCTTTTACAACTGCGCCAAAGCTCGGAAAAATCAGCAGAGGACCCATCATCATCAGCTTCAAAGAGCTCAGAGTGATATCCCTGTCGGGCAATGTGAAGATATGTTGGCGCCTTCTCGGTGCACCATGCACGATAACCGGGAGAAGGTGTCCCCCGAACCGGTACCCTCGCCGACGGTCTTGGCAATGAGTAATGTAGAGAGGTTTCTCCAGGCCATCACCCCTTCTGTTCCCGCTCAGTACCCGCCCAAGGTCAAATTAATGCTGATTTTGAAGCATTTGAATGTGCACACAATATTTCTATTGGTTTGTTAATTTGAGTAGTATATTTTGCTCTGTAATCTCAACACAATTGGCATGCAGTTATCGTTCGAATTTTTACAGTGCTATTGAATTTGAAGAGCTTTGCTGTTTAATGCTTGATCTACGATCATGTAGACTACCGTGAGGGGTTGGAGGACTTGCGATGTGGAGTGTCAACCTCACTTTGTGCTCGGCGATTTATGGGAATCATTTAAGGAATGGAGTGTATACGGTGCTGGAGTCCCCCTGGTGTTGAATGGAAGTGATTCGGTTATTCAATACTATGTACCCTATTTATCTGCAATTCAGATTTATGCGGACCCGTCAAAGTTGTCACTTAAATCAAGGTATGCTTCTCAACTGTGTTTGATTATTTCGCTTGTTTTCTGACTGACAGAAGTAGATTCGATCATTTTTGAAGCTTTAACTAAGCTTCGGTGGTCTGGTTTTGGACTATTCAAAGTTAATTTGGACGCATTAATTGGACTGTAAAATGATTGAGGGACCATTATATGATTTCAAGGATCCATAACTTCTCCAGTTTGTCAATAATCTACTGTTTATCTGGTTAGCTTTGTTGATTTATTGCAGTTTATTCTATTCCTCTGTATTCTTATCGGTAGGGCTGGCACTTTTGACCTAACCCAAAAACTCACCAGAAACTGACCCGCAAACTATGGCTTTGGGTTATGTTTTCTGACCCGTTCAACTTTTGGGTCGGGTTTGGATTATGCATTAACTCAACCTGACCCATTAACTTTATTTTATTGAGAAAAAGTACATTTAATTGTACATATATACTAACATATCACTCGGATCTTTTATAGTTTTATAGCTATTTGTTAAAAAAACACCATCAACACTTTCTCAGCCCACCAACAATTTGATAAATAATCCCACCTGTTCTTAATAAATAATTTTATGGCTCTTACATTGTTTTCAAATTATAATATGTTTTGGCTTTTTTGACCTTTACTTTCCAATGATACCCCTCATCTTTTCACTCACAATGCTACTTTTTCAATTTACTCCAATTTTCTAATGCAAAAAGTAAGGGTAAACTTGTCTACTTTTTTTCTCCTTAATTCTTGTGCCCAAAGCTAGATTAGGAGGGAGTATGTTTTTTCCAATTATTTAACATTTTTTTTTGTGTATGGATTGGGTTAGGGTAGATGAAGACCATGTAGTTACTTGAAACTCTCAAGGAATCTCAAGGGAAACTGTCAAAAAGATGTATTTAGAAAATTATGGGTTAAATGGGTCGGGTTTGGGTTGAATGGTTTTATATGGGTTGGTTAGGGATTAAAATTTGTGACCTGATTATTTTTTGGTTTGTTTGGGTCAAAGATTGTTAAACTGCTTGTGTATGGGTTAACCTCAATTTGACGCTTTGACCCAAATTGTCATCTCTACTCATTAGGGCCTATGTATAGTGTAAGTGCTCTTGTTATTTACTTTATCCGACACCTATGGTTGTGTGAGTTTATCATGGTGTACCTTATGCTCTATTGCTTGCTAGGCCATAAGCTGTTTATCTAACACTCTTTTGGGGATGAAACAAGAGTGGTAACTAATGGCGTGCCATCTCTGACCCGTGTTCATGCAAACTTAAGTTCCTCCCGTTAAGTAGTAGCATATGCTCTCCTTTAATTTGCTCTCAAATTCAAAAAGGTGATAATATTGAGTGCCTGCATCTTCATGTTGCTTCCTCGAAAGCATTGAGTGCATTTTTTATCTTGGATGTAATGGCCTTTGTTGGGATTGCTAGAGACCCTTGGAGTCATCAGCTCATTGTTGTCTTATACTGACTTTTTTGTGAATCTCATTGAGGCTTGTTTTACCAAATGTTGATCCTTTGTAAAACATATATGATGGCTGGTTATGGGTTAGTTTGCTGTTCAGATTTGATCTAGCTTGCCATCTACATCTATGGTGCCCATCAATTTCTTAGTGATTCATTTTCTGTAACCTTTCGTGCATAGGCTGTCAGTGTGTGGTTTCGTAACGTCAGTTTTTAGCAAGCAGTATTCTTTTACATGTTTGCATACAATGATTGGTGCAATCTTTGCTAGTTAGTTTTAACCTTTAATTTCTGAAATTAACGGCTTATTTTAAGAAGACATTAACCTGGTGTGGATCAGTTTACATGATTACTGTGTATACTGTTGATATTTTCTATCGAGCTACTGCTATTGTTAACTGGAAGGATCTTGAACTCCTTCCACGCTTCATTTTATAAGATGGAGTGACCAGTTTGTCACTGCTATTGGGAAGACCAGAAGGTCAAGCTTTAGGATGTAATGTATTTGCCTCTGCATTAGCATTAGAAGGTGGTTTAAAATGCAAAATGGTTTTACGCAAATTTGTGTTAACTTTTATGACCATTCAGAAGGCGGAAAATTATACGATAATTACTAAAGGGATTGTTCAAGCAAATCAATCATATCTTTTTAGATCTATATCTGAGGGATTGGGTCTCCATTATATGTTTGAATTGATTAAATTAGAGTTGGTCCACAAAATGAGTTAGTAAGTGAAAACAACTGAACTGCCACAAATTTAATAAAGTATTTTCCTGTTTGTGTCATTTGAACAGCAGAATGAGGTTTTGCCGTTTGTCATCTGATGATATGGTTATATGCTGGTGGTGGTGTTGTTTTTCTCCGTCTTGTCTTTATTATAGTTGGGTGCTTCCTATATATTGCTGATTTCTAGTACCCTTTATGCTTGATCTTTCTCGTCTGAGATATCTTGAAAATTGAAATATTTGCTGCTGACAGATTTTAAGAGTGTTTGATTCTGATAGTTTGATGATGATCTCTTACAAATTTATTGACAATGTAGCAGGCGAACAGGTGAGCAGGATAGTGATAGTGACAATTTAAGCAGGGATTCAAGTAGTGATGGTAGTAGCGATTGTGAAAGAGAGAGGAGATCTTCATCAGTTCATGCTATGGGACCACCTCGGAATGGTTATCATCAGGTGGCAAATGGTGTTACATGCAAAATGCAAGAAGGGTTCTCAAGTGATGATAGTGAATCTGGGAATTCCGATGTGCAATTGATATTTCAATATTTTGAGCATGAGCCTCCCTTTTGCCGTGTGCCTCTGGCTGACAAGGTATGTGTCTAGTTAAAGTGATCTTCCTTAATCGTTTGAAATGATTCTTTACTTTTGCATCATAATCACATTTTCATCTCTTGTTGCTTGTGTGCTGGTTGGAACAGATATCTGACCTTGCTATCCATTTCCCAGAGCTGAAGAATTTGCGTAGTTGTAATGTAACATCTTCTAGTTGGTTATCTGTGGCCTGGTATGTTGCATTTTGGATAGTATGAAATATACTCCCTCCTGTTCTCAAAAGATGATTTTCTAGGTGTTGTCAATTTTTTCAAAATATAAAATGTTTTGGTTTTTTCTACCACTTACTTTCCACATTTACCCTTTACTTTTCTCCTCACACCCACAACTCTCCTATTCCCCATGGAAAAGTAAGGGTAAACTAGTTCAAAAATTGTCTTTTTAAATTCCGTGCGTTGTATTAGAAAATCATCTATTAAGAAAAGAAGGGAGTACTTTCACTGTATAACATCAAATCAACATCTTTATCTTGTAGCAAATGATCTCAAAAGTTCTTTGTTTATAGGTATCCCATATACAGGATACCAACAGGGCCAACATTGAAGGATTTGGATGCTTGCTTCTTGACCTATCATACGCTGCGCACACCAGTAGAGGATGTTCAGGTTGGCAATCAGAATAGCAATCCAGTGGTAAAATACCCTGGGGATGGCGAAGTCCCACAGATATCCCTGCCTGTGTTTGGGCTCGGTTCCTACAAGTTCAGAAGATCAGTGTGGACTTGTGATGGTGGAGCAGATTGCCAGCTGGTGAACTCACTGTCCCAGGCTGCAGGGAATTGGCTGAGACTCTTACAGGTTCATCACCCTGATTACTTGTTTTTCTCTTCTAGATGATGATATGGTATATGGAATAGAGAGTTTTCATATCACTGGTGATGGATTGAAAGACAATACCCTTCGGATAGATGCTTTCCCTTTTTTTTTCACACGAATAGGGGGCGCAAATACAAGGGAGATATACCATGAGCTTGATGATTGGCTGAGTTGTTTTTTTGGGGTGGTGTAGTAGTAGCCCCTGGCAAAGGAAGTGAAGTCTGTCTCCCAACTTCAAAAATTTGATAGCAATGTAGAAACAAGTGGGGCTGAGGCTGGGTCTGTTTTTAGTTGAAAGCAGAGGGAAAGGGTAGAGACGGGTGTTCTGCGTTTTTGAGATTAGAGTAGAGAACTTTTTGCACATGGAAGAGAGCAAGGTTGAAGTATCTTTCTCCATGGTTTTGCACATGGAAGAGAGCAAGGTTGAAGGTTGAAGTATCTTTCTCCATGGTTTTGTTTCTTCTATATGAGGTTGAGGTACATAAATCATCGGGTGGTTTCATAGACAGGAGAGGCTTATGTTTTTTTTTTCTTATGGGCCCTGGTGCTACTGAATGGTAAACTACTAGACTGGCTGGGGTTTTTCTTGAATAGGTTGTAAACCACGCCTTTCTTCCCTACAATTCACGCAAGATGGCGATGACACTTTTTTGGTTCACTTGGGAGCTTTTTAGAAAACCTTGTACTTTGCGGAGTTGTCTCGTTTGAAGAAAAGAAAATCTAATTTGCTATGGCTCTTTGGGACATGAGCATCTACGTTATTGGTAGCTAGCTTCTTCTTTCGGACACCTCCAAGCTGTTAGGAGTAGACGAGCGGCCGCTCTAATCAAACGGGATAAGTTTATCTGTAACCAATTGACAATTGAGTTAAACCCTAGAAAATAGATTGTAAGACACAACCCGGTTGGATGCTTAGTGCTTGTATTACATGACACTTGGTATCTGATACTATAAGCCGCTCTAATCAAACGTGATAAATTTATCTGTAACCAATTGAAAATTGAGTTAAACCCTAGAAAATAGATTGTAAGACACAACCCGGTTGGATGCTTAGTGTTTGTATTACATGACACTTGGTATCTGATACTATAAAATCACAACTGATACTATCGAATCACAACTCAACGTTAATTCAAACTTAACTGAAGAAAAAACTAATACTTGGTGTAACAAATCTTAAATTGTATAGTTGTTGAAACGGTTTCCTAATCATATCATAATCTTATCATTAATACTGATGATGATTATTGTTAATATGAAGATGATTTAAACAATATCAGATGCCAATGTTATTAGACGAATTCAGACATTAATTTGTGAATATGAGATGGTTTGTAGCAAATGGTGTGCTCACCAGGGGCGTCCCACAACTCTGCCAGAGTCTTGTGGAGGAGGTATTGCCACCGATTGGAGATTTTATTTGCTGCCACTAATTGGGCTTCCCTCTAACCAACGGGACTCCAACACAAGACCATGCATGTTTGTAGTAAATTTTCAGCACCTTGAGTATCTGACTCTTCCCGTATGGCTTTGTCATTTCACCAGTGGATGAATTTTTCGCGCCAGATCTATCTCTTCTCTCCCTCTTCCTCATTCTATTGGTTCCATTACCTCCTCTCCCACCCACCATTTCGGTTGGTTTTACTTTTAAATTGGTAGTGGAATCTGCATTGTTTTTTGTGTGTTTTTGACGTTGTATCAATTAAGAGGTTTACAATTTTAATTTTGTATTTGTGACATTTAATCTCCTTTTAAGTTATTATTAAAATTTTGTTCCCAACCGTTTACGAACTTAAAAGTATAAATAATTCAACGCTAGCATGTTACATCATTAAACTATTTAATAAGTATGATTAATTATACACTACTTAAGTAAGAAAGAATCATTTTCATTAGTTGAAAAAATGTAGTTAAGTAATATATTTGAAGTTGTATAAATCAATCAAATCCATAACAGTTATTCTTTAAAAAAACTGAACTGTTGTATAACCAATAACACGCATAAACTAACATATTTGTACTAAACAAACATACAATTTACTAATTACAACAAAGCATCTGAAGTTGTATAAATCAATCAAATCCATAAGAGAAAACGTTTCTAAAAAGTCGAACTATCGTACAATCAATAACATGCGTAGTCTAATACAACATACATTTTACTAATTATAACAAAAATAACAAATTTTTAAAACCAACAATAGACTTCCATCATACACCCAAAATCAGCAGCTTGACAGTTTCTGTAAAACCATCACCAGACAACTTCTCAATTTCCAGCAGTATGACTCTACAACAACCCTCACACCTGTCCCCAGTCGGATCCATTTGTATCGCATTGCGTTTTTTTCTTATGATGAAAATAAGACTATATATTGTGTTGTGTTGCGTTTTAGCCATTATTTAGTTGTATCAATAGTCAAACTACAATGGAAGGCATTAGTCCTCCAGCTGGGGACGAAACACTCGGTTGGAAGACAGGTTCATCGACCGAAAAAGCTCCTATGCAGCTATGCTAAAAGATACAACTGAGAAACCACATACTATCATCTGTAGCAGGCAATTTTGGAATCCAAGTTTAGCTTGAAGGCAACAATCGAGTGATTAGACCTCTCACAGGTGATATCGTCATCTCCCAGGCTCTTTGGGGTTATCTATGTTCGTGTTATCTCAAGCCCTAGTTCGCTCTCATGAGGAGGCGATTTACAAGACCACTAGTTCACGTCTGGTCTTCCTAGATTGATTCAAACCGCTTTATCCCCTTCGCTGTCTTGATTATCAAATTCCAATATGGTATTTGTGTTAACAGAGGAAGTCATTAGGTGGAGAAGTAATAACGAGAAGATTATTTAGAGGACGAAGGGCGGTGGGCTTCATTACTGAGTTTCAGTCCTCTTTCTTGCATTGGTGTTTTATTTTGGTACAACCGTTCTTTGAGAGCTGAGGAAATTTGTGGAAGTTGGTTCCAATTGGTTCGTGGCTTTTTAGCAGCAAGTTAGGGAGTGAAATGAAAAACCTAGTTCGCTCTCGTTAGGAGGCGATTTGGAGACTCTAGGAGCTCATGTTCAGTTATGGTCTTCCCAGAGTAATTTGACTCCTTTCCTCCCCTTTCGCAATCTCGGTTTTCTGATTCCAGTCTAGTGTTTGTGTTATTAGAGGAAGACAATAGTTGGAGAAGTAGTTAAAGGAGGAATATTTAGAAGAAGAAGGTCGGTGAGCTTCACTTGTGATTTCAGTCCTTTATTTCTCGCTATTTTAATATCTTGGTAAAGCTGTTCGATTAGGAAATTAAGGAAATCTATGGAAGCTGGATTCCCCTTCAACCAGTGTGGTGGTTTGTTGCTATTTAGGAGCAGACTCGGGTTTTCTAGGTCAAAGTATTCTTTAGTTGAGGGGAGGGTCTCGATTGGTGCAGCTTTCAACCTAGATTAGTATCCGGCGGTTTGTTTCCAATTTCTCTACCGACTTCAGCTTGCTCGAGATTCTCAGATCGCTTTTTTTAGGGAGTTTTCTTCCTCAGTTGTAGAGGTGTTGGAAGAAGCGTAGATTCTTTCTATTGATTTATGTAATCGTCAACTTGCTTACTTGTAGGTCGCCCGAGATTCTCATATTGTTTTTACGAGGGAGTGTTTGTGGAAGTTTTTTCAGTCCTGGAAGAAGCTTGATTTGTTTCTACTGACTGAAGCATATTGGTTTTGGTCCACAAGTAATCCTTTCTGATATCGGTCTTTTGTTGATACAGGGGGTGAAAATTCGGTTCCGGTTATTTTAAAAATTTGAGTAAATTACTCAGAACCCCCTTGAGGATTTGGGATATTACAGTTAACCTCCTTGTGCTTTATCATAATTATTGGTAACCACTTGAGGTTAAGGTATCTTTGACTACGAGCCCCCGAATTCTAACTCTGTTATCAGGAAGTTAACTATATGTGAACCTATCAGCTTAATCATATTATTAAGGTCATGTTGGACAAAAAACACTACTTAATATGCATTGTTATTTTCCTTAAAATGTCAAACCTTCCTTGAAAATGTATCTAAAGTGGGATGAGAGAGAATTAGATGATGCTGATTAAGTAATTTTGTTGTCCACCATGACATAATTAATGTGATTAAGCTGATAGGTCAACACATAGTTTACTTTTTTATCACAAAGTTATAGTTCGGGGGCTCGTAGTCAAAGATACCTTAACCTTGAGGTGGTTACCAATAATTATGATAAACACGAGGAGGTTAACTGTAATATCCCAAATCCTCAAGTGGATTCTGAGTAATTTACTCTAAAAATTTTGGTTATTCGGGTAAAACGGTTTTTGGTTCCGGGTGATTTGGTTTACCCAGATAACCAAATAGCCGAATAATATGTATAGCTGATACGCTGCGTTTTGTGTGTCAAAATACAACCCTAATTTAGACAAATTTTGTACGCGCCTTCTCTCTTCAACCTTGGCTCCGCGTTCACGTCTGGGCGGTCTGGCTTCGCCTGCGGTTCCTGCTCTGCTCATCTCTCACACCAGCTTCAGGTAATTTGATTTCTTCATTCTCTTCAATCTTCATTCTCGAACGGTCAGCACTATATTTTCTTCTCTTTTGAACGGGTTAAGCACTGCACGTCTGCACCTCTCTTCATTCTCCTCTTTGTGTCTGCGTCTCTGGTCTCTGCTGAAATTAATCACTGGAATCGCTTGATTTCTTTTCTTCTGTTGCACCATGTAAAGCATTTGTCTCTCGTTTCTTTTCTGTCTCGGATTAAGCCGTAGATGTCTGTATTCGATCGTTGGTTAGGACATCCATACAGAGCTGATTTCAGCTCATCTATTGTTCATATGATTTTAATTTGCACTTCCAATTGATTTCATAACCTAACCTGATTGATTACTTTGCTTTGTTTTATAGTTTGTCTTTCTTTGCATAAAATCTCATTTTTCTTTGTTTCGGTGCCTAGCCTAACCTCTCCGAATAGGTTTATGGCTATCACACCTGGGAAACCTGTCCCGGTTTGGATTGCAGTATTAGACCTCCTATCTTCATCTCGCCAGATTCAATTTCTGTTCATATGATGCTCCTGCGTTCATATTTTTCCAGCTTGTGGTATTTTTTTAACCCATAAACTCTATTTGGCTGTGTTGTTTGTTCGCATTGGACTATTACATGAATTTCATATCCCTCCCTCGTTTGGTACTAGTCTACAGATTCACAACTTGTTCATTTTCCTAGTTTCTACCAGTTGAATGTGTTGTGTTTTTTATTTAGGCTCAGTCGAATAATCTGTTGGCATGACTATGGTCTTGTGGGTTTCATCTTCTCATCCATAATTGAACACAAAAGGATCTAAGTCCTAGGCCAGAAGAACGGAAATTTCTGTTTTAAGGATGCTACAACCAAATTTTTGAGTTTCGAGAAGGGAATAAGGCTTTAAAATCTGAAAAGAAAAGATGAGTCTAATTTTGAAACCGGCATGTTTGGCGATGTTTAACTTACTTGATCTCCTAAAACTTGAGACTGATGCCCTTTCGTAATCTGTACGCTCACATTAGTAAACATCTAAATATGCATGACGTAGGAAGTGTTAGTTCGAAGCTTCTAATTTACTGCTCAAAGACTAACCTGGATCTCATCAAATCGTATCTACCGGAGGAGGGGTTAAAGACCAACTCCATCATTTCTAAACTATTTAAATCTGGTGCACCTCTCTTCATTCTCTTCTTTGTGTTTGCGCCAGTTCCAAAACCGCACCTCTGTTAATTCTCTTCTTTGTGTCTGGGCCTGCACTGCAGAGTGTAATCGGTGGAACTGCTCATCTTTCACACCAAATTGCTGAATTCTAGAATCGGTATCTACTAGAACTTATTTATCTTTGAAGTTTTGATTTCTTCTGTTGCACTAGAACTTATATTCTCTCTGAACTTATGTTTTTGATTTCTTCTCGCCAGTTAGGGTTGCTTAGAGTTTTGATTCCTTATGTTGGCCACAATTAATTGCTTCTGTTTATAGAAACAAATTTTGATTTCTTCTGTTGCACTAGAACTTATATTCTCTCTGAACATATGTTTTTGATTTCTTCTGTAACACCAATTATATTTTTGAACTTTGAAGTATGTTCCTCGTTCAGTTCGCCAGTTTGGCCAACATTTTATTGGTTTTCATCTGCATGACATGATACATTGTTTTGCTTATATAGTCATACATACACTTCTCTTTCCAAATTAATTTATCGGAAACTCCACTTATCTTATTCTCACTCTCTCTATATATCTCTACCTCGATCTACATATAACTTGCTCACCATCTGCACTCCAGATTAGTTCTTCAAGTGTTCATCTCCTCTCAAACTAGCTAGCATCAATCCGACATTCCCACTTTAGTATTTCTATATTAATTATTTCTTCTTTCTTCTTCTTATTATTCACAATCGTCCGTCTTCCTCAAATCCACGTCTTCATCATCATCTCCTCTCCTTGGCGACATAAACCTGTAAACTGCTTACGCATATGGATGCCAAAGTATCTCCAATCCCAGCCCCAATCAAGGAGCTTGTGATTGATCTACCACCAATATTTACTGACAGTATTACTTCATCAGATTCACAAAACCAATCATCTTTTTCATCTTCATCACCAATTATAGTCCTGTTACAACTGACAGGTGTACTTCATCAGATTCACAAAACCAATCATCTTCTTGTTTATACACATAATATACCTCACCGCCAACTCGAAACATAACCCACCCAACTAATATATATAATAATATGCACGCACCTTTTTTTTATACACACCCAGTAAACTCGACACACATACAATTTGATGATTAGTACACACATGACACGCTGATTAACACTAACATTCGCTGCAATAAGAAAAGAAAATACAATAAACACTATAACTACAATGATTAACATCATAATCTACTCATTAACGATTATGGATGCTGATGCACTTGCTATTACAACCAGTCTACTTTGTTTTTTTTTTTAATTTCAATAGTACTATTCTATATCATATACTAGTTTGATACTATAAATTAGTTGTATTGTAAAACTTTGAATACTTTTATTCATAGGTATACTGTAATTGTACAGTTCATGGAGAGATTTGTTTGCTGTTTTTTACCTCTTTGTTGTTTTTCTAAACATGTATTCTTGCTCATTGCTTTGCTGTATCTATGATCTCGTTCTGTCTAGATCTTTTGTGTGTGATTTTTACTATGATTACGATGATGCAGATGGATTCTAAGAGTGTACATGAATCTGTTCATTCAGTTACATCCCCAAATGATCTAGAATCTGATGCTCAAGCTCAAATAGCAAATGAAGGAGACGATGAGCTTGGGGTCCCAACTGAATTTGAAGGAATTTTTTCAGATTCTCCTACTCAGTCAACAAAGGGAAAAAAGAAAAACGATGCTTCTTAGATCTACAATGTGGAAGCACTTCGACAGGTTAGCTGACAAGAATGAAAATCTGTGAGTCATTTGTAAGCACTGTAAGAAATCTTTTCCTTATAGTTCAAAATCTAGTGGCACGAGCTCATTGAAAAAACACGCTGACGCTTGTGAACTTAAGAACAGTAATTTCACCACACAGTTTGGGTTGGTCATTAGTGCCGGAGGGGCTTTAGGTAGTTGGAAATTTGATTAAACAACTTTGAGAAAAACAATTGCTTACTACCTTGTCGTAGATGAGCTTCCATTTAAACATGTTGAAAAGACTGGTTTCAGGTGTTTAATGTCAGTTTCTTGTCCTAGATTTCGAATACCTTCATGGTTCACTATTGCTCGAGACATTATTGAGAACTATGAGGGTGAGAAAGTAGCACTTACACAATTCTTCACAAAGAATTTACATCACCACAGACACATGAACATCAGTGCAAAATATGAACTACATGTCCATCACAGCTCATTATATAGACAATGATTAGAGTTTACACAAAAAGATTCTGAATTTTTGTTTTATCACTAGCCATAGAGGAGAGAACATAGACAAAGCTATTGAGAGTTATCTTCTTGAATAGGGTTGGGAACATGTTTTTATTGTCATAGTTGATAATGCTAGTGCTAATGATGTAGCTATCAAGCTTATGAAGAAGAAAGTGAAGAACTGGGGAACTGCAGTTGTTGATTGTAAGCATATGCACATGAGTTGTGTTGCTCACATTCTTAACCTTGTTGTTGATGGAATAAAACAGGAAGAAGCTTAGAAAGTTGTGATTTTTTTGTTGTTGCGAGACATGTGAAAAAGTCTCCACAGAGGCTCTGAAATTCAAAAAGTTCATTGAAAAGGTAAAGATACAAAATAAAGCACTTTTGTGTCTAGATATGCCCACTAGGTGGAACTCTGCATACTTGATGTTGGAGGCGGCTGAAAAATTTGAGAAAACATCCGAGATCTATTCAGAAAAAGAATCACTCTTTAACCTTGAGTTGTTGGAATTGGAATGTGGCCTTCTTGATGAGAATGATTGAACCAATGGAAGAAACTTATTGTTTTTCTTAAAAAGTTTTATATGTTGACTTTGAAGGTTTCTGGTTTCTCTTATGTTACTTCCCATATCTTCTTCCCTGAGGTTGTTTAAGTAGCTGGTTGGCTGAAACTGTGGTGTGCTAAAGATGATTCACTCATTATGTCTATGACTGTTAAGATGAAGGAAAAGTATGACAAGTATTGGGATAATATTGACAATATGAATATGTTGATATTTATTGCTTGCATACTTGATCCACGATGAAAATTCAAGTATATTGAGTATATTATGAATGAAATGTTTTTCTTAAAACCTGAGAAGACAATAACGACTTACAACAAGTGAAAAATAGTTTGATTAAGTTGTTTGAGTGGTATGAGAGGAAGTTCAAGAAAGTTGAATCAAGTGGGTCAAACACCAGTACATCTTGTAACATTGGAAATGAAACTCAAGAGATGGAGTTGATGTATGAGATGAATGAAGAGTTCTATTCATTGATAGAGACTGATGATGATTTATCTGATTTGGATAGATATTTGAAGGAGAAGCCAATGAATGGAGAACTCGATATCTTAAAGTGGTGGAAGCAAAACACTATCACCTACCCCATACTTAGTGAGATGGTCTGTGATGTTTTGGTTATTCCTATTTATATCGTCGCATCCGAATTAGCGTTTAGCACTGGTGAGAGAGTTCTTAATGACTTTAGGAGCTCTTTAAGCCCTCGTATGATGGAAACCCTCATATGCTTACAAGATTGTTTGAAGAGTACATCTGTTGGGGGTGAGGAAGATGAAGAATATGTTCAAACCAATAAAAGCTATAAATTTAAATACCCTTTTCCATTTCTTGAACAGATTCTTCATCTTCCTCACCCCCAACAGATGAACTCTTCAACCAATCTTGAGAGCATATGAAGCTTTCCACCATAAGAGGGCTTAAAGAGCTCCTAAAGTTCTTAAGAACTCTCCCACTAGTACAAAACGCTGATTCGGATGCGACGGTAGAAATAGGAACAACCAAAACATCACGAGTTATCTCACTAAGTATGGGGTAGGTGATGGTGTTTTGTTTCCACCTCTTTAAGATATCGAGTTCTCCCTTCATTGGCTTCTCCTTCAAATATCTATCCAAATCAGATAAGTCATCATCAGTCTCTATCAATGAATAGAACTCTTCATTCATCTCATACACCAACTCAATCTCTTGAGTTTCATTTCTAATGTTACAAGATGTACTGGTGTTAAGCCCACTTGATTCAACTTTCTTCAGCTTCGTCTCATACCACTCAATCAAACTATTTTTCACTTGGTTGTAAATCGTTGTTGCCTTCTTAGGTTTTGAGGAAAACGTTTCATTCATAACATACTCAATATACTTGAATTTTTGTCATGGATCAAGTATGCAAGCAATAAATATCAATATATTCATCTTATCGATATTACCCAAATACTTGTTATACTTTTCCTTCATCTTAACAGCCATGGGCTTGATGAGTGGATCATCTTTAGCACACCACAGTTTCAGCCAACCAGCTACTTGAACAATCTCAGGGAAGAAGATATGAGAAGTGACATAAGAGGAACCAGAAACCTTCAAAGTCAACAGATAAATCTATTTTTTTAAAAAAACAGTCAAGTTTCTTTCAATGGTCTAATCATTTTCATCATGAAAAATCATATTCCAATTCCAAAAACTTAAGGTTAAAGAGTGATTCTTCTTCTGAACAGATCTCGAATGCTTTCTCAAAATTTTCAGCTGACTCCAACATCAAGTATGTTGAGTTCCACCTAGTGGACACATCTAGACACAAAAGTACTTTACTTTGTATCTTTGTCTTTTCAAAGAACTTTTAAAATTTGTGAAGCCTCTGTGGAGACTTTTTCATATGAGCTTCTTCCTGTTTTATTCCTTCAACAACAAGGTTTGAGAATGTGAGCAACACACCTCATGTGCGTATGCTTACAATCAACAACTGTAGTTCCCCAGTTCTTCACTTTCGTCTTCAGATGCTCAATAGCTACATCATTAGCACTATCAACTGTGACAGTAAAAAAGTGTTCTAAACCCCATTCAAGAAGACAACTCTCAATAGCTGTGTTTATGTCCTCTCCTCTATGGCTAGTGATAGGACAAAAATTCAGAATCTTTTTGTGCAAACTCCAATCGCTGTCTATATACTGAGTTGTGATGGACATGTAGTTCATATTTTGCACTGATGTTCATGTGTTTGTGGTGATGCAAATTATTTGTTAAGAATTGCGTAAAGTAGCTCTTTCTTACCCTCATAGTTCTCAATAATGTCTCGAGCAATAGTGAACCTTGAAGGTATTCAAAATCTAGGACAAGAAACTAACATTAAACGCCTGAAACCAGCCTTCGCAACATGTTTAAATGGAAGCTCATCTACGACAAGGTAGTAGGCAATTGCTTTTCTCAAAGCTGATTCATCAAATTTCCAACTACCTCAAGCCCCTCCAGCACTAATGACCAACCCAGACTGTGTGGTGGAATTATTGTTCTTAAGTTCACAACCCTCAGCGTGTTTTTTCAATGAGCTCGTGCCACTCGATTTTGAACTATAAGGAAAAGATTTCTTACAGTGCTTACAAATGACTCGCAGATTTCTATTCTTGTCAGCTAACCTGTCGAAGTGCTTCCACAATGTAGATCTAAGAAGCATCGTTTTTCTTTCCATTTGTTGACTGAGTAAGAGAATCTAAAAAATTTCTTCGAACTCAGTTGAGACCCCAAGCTCATCATCTCCTTCATTTGCTATTTGAGCTTGTGCATCAGATTCTAGATCATTTGGGGATGTAACTGAATGAACAGATTCATGTACACCCCTTAGAATCCATCTGCATCATCGCTTTCTCAGTGAAAATCACACACAAAAGATTCAGACAGAATTAGATCATAGATAGCAGCAAAGTAATGAGCAAGAATACATGTTTAAAAAACAGCAAAGAGGTACAAACACAGCAAACAAATTTCTCCATGGAAGCGAGATACTCAAGGGGCATCACTAGCAGGCATGGAACAACAAAAACAAAACAAACATGAAGTGAGGTGAGGTGTCCTCGACATATTATTACTATATCTCACTAGGGTTCTGCTTCAGCTTGTTAATATGATCATTAAATGCTGCTGCTGCCTGCTTCTGTTGGAGGAAGTAGCTAGTACGTACTAGCAATGTAAAGAAATGAATACGGAAACTAAAAGGGTAAGGAAGATGAACCAAAACCACACCAGATCATGGTATTAACTTTTTAGTGTACCTTTTACAACTGTACAGTTATAGTATACCTGTGAATACAAGTATTCAAAGTTTTACAATACAACTATTTTTTTGTATCAATCTAGTATATGACATCGAATAGTACTATTGAAATAAAAAAAAAAGTAGAATCCAAATGTGACTGGAAGTGCATCAGCAGCCGCCGTAATCAGTAATGAGTAGATTATGATGTTAATCATTGTAGTTATAGTGTTTATTGTATTTTCTATTTCTATTGCAACGAATGTTAGTGTTAATCAGCGCGTCATGTGTGTATTAGTCTCAAATTGTATGTGTGTGTGTCGAGTTACTAGTGTGTATAAAAAAAGTGTGCGTGCATATTATTATATATATTAGTTGTGTGGGTTGTGTTTTGAGATGGTGGTGAGATATATTATGTGTATGAACAAGAAGATGATTGGTTTTGTGAATCTGATGAAGTAATACTGGCAGTTGTCACAAGACAATTGGTAATGAAGATGAACAAGAAAATGATTGGTTTTGTGAATCGGATGAAGTAATATTGTCAGTAAATATTGGTGGTAGATTAATCACAAGCTCCTTGATTGGGGTTGGGATTGGTGATACTTTAGCATCCATATACGTAAGTAGTTTACAGGTTTATGTTGCCAAGGAGAAGAGATGATGATGATGAAGAAGTGGATTTGAGGAAGACGGATGATTGCGAATAAGAAGAAAAAAAAAGAAATAATTAGTATAGAAATACTAAAGTGGGAATGTCAGATTGATGCTAGCTAGTTTGAGAGGATATGAACATTTGGAGAACTAATCTAGAGTGCAGATGGTGAGCAAGTTATATGTAGTTCGAGATAGAGACATATATAGAGAGTGAGAATAAGATAAGTAGAGTTTCTGATAAATTAATTTGAAAAGAGAAATATATGTATGACTATATAAGCAAAACATTGTATCATGTCATGCTGATGAAAACCCAAAAAACCTTGGTCAAAATGGTGAACTGAACAAGGAATATACTTCAAAGTTCAAAACTATAATTGGTGTTACAGAAGAAATAAAAAACTTCTGTTCAAAGAGAATATAAGTTCTAGTGCAACAGAAGAAATCAAAATTTGTTTCTATAAACAGAAGCAATTAATTGTAGCCAACAAAAGAAATCAAAACTCTAAGCAACCCTAACTGTCATACTGTACGGGGAACATAATTCAAAGTTCAAAACTTCAGAAGAAATCAAAAACATAATTCCGAGAGAATATAAGTTCTAGTGTAACAGAAGAAATCAAAACTTTAGAGAGAAGGTAAGTTCTAGTAGATTACCGATTCCAAAATTCAGCAATTTGGTGTGAAAGATGAGCAGTTCCAGGGATGACTCTCTGCAGTGCAGGCGTAGACACAAAGAAGAAAATTACCAGAGGTGCGGTTATGGAATTGGGACAAACACAAAGAAGAGAATGAAGAGAGGTGCAATGCTTCACATGGTGCAACAGAAGGAAAGAAATCAAGCGATTCCAGTGATTAATTTTTGCAGAGACCAGAGACGTAGACACAAAGAGGAGAATGAAGAGAGTGCAGACGTGCAGTGATGAACCCGTTCAAAATAGAAGAAAATATAGTGCTGACCGTTCGAGATTGAAGATTGAGAGAATTTAGAATTACCTGAAGAAATCAAATTTCAACATGACCCGTTTGACCAACACTAACCCGACACAAAGTTAGCGGGTTGAATCCCACTCAGCGGAATATGGAGGTACTTATGGCAGAACGGGCCAACCTGGTCTTTCACAATAAAGTAATAGATGGAATTGCCATGAAACGACTTATTAGCCGATTAATAGATCACTTTGGAATGGCATATACAGCACATATCCTGGATCAAGTAAAAACTCTAGGTTTCCAGCAAGCCACTGCTACATCTATTTCGTTGGGAATTGATGATCTTTTAACAATACCTTCTAAGAGATGGCTAGTCCAAGATGCTGAACAACAAAATTGGATTTTGGAAAAACACCATCATTATGGTAATGTCCACATGGTAGAAAAATTACGTCAATCCATTGAGATATGGTATGCTATAAGTGAATATTTGCGACAAGAAATGAATCCTAATTTTAGGATGACTGACCCATACAATCCAGTCCATATGATGTCTTTTTCGGGAGCTAGAGGAAATGCCTCTCAGGTACACCAATTAGTCGGTATGAGAGGATTAATGTCGGATCCACAAGGGCAAATGATTGATTTGCCTATTCAAAGCAATTTACGCGAAGGACTCTCTTTAACCGAATATATAATTTCTTGCTACGGAGCCCGTAAAGGAGTTGTGGATACTGCACAACTCGTTTAATAATTGTGTCGGGTTTGGGTTTAACATATGTAACCCGCTAACCCGTTTAAGTAATTTATATTAAATAAATAATTATATTATAAATTATAGATTAATTATTTTTATCAAATTTTAATATAAATATGATGTACAAATATTAAAAATTAAGTATTTTAATTTAAAGTAAAGTTAATAATTTAATATGACAAAACTAATATTAATTATTCAAATTATTTTCTTATATATAACTAAGCAGGTTAGGTTTTAGTTTAATACATGCGGATTTGAGTTTCAAATTTGGACACAATTAATTAATTGGGTAGGATAGATCAACCCGTTTAATAAACAGGTCAACTCATTTAATAAACGGGTTGGGTTTCGGTTTCATATTTGGACAAGATTAATTAAATGGGTTGGGTCGGGTCAACCGGTTTAATAAACGGGTCAGGTTTGGGTTTAGCCTAACACGACCCGTGAACCCGTTCTACCACCTCTCGCAGCTTCAGGCGAAGCCAGACGCGAACGCGATGAACAGATAAAGCCAAGGTTGAAGAGAGAAGGTGTGTACAAAATTTGTCTAATTAGGGTTGTATTTTGACACACAAAACGCAGCGTATGAACTATACATATTATTCGGTTATTCGGGTAAACTGAATTACCCAACTCTGGAACCGAAAATTGAACCGAATAATATTTCGATTCTACCTGAACAACGGTTAAAAATTTTGGTTAAAAAATTATTTCGGTTTTCGGGTAGAACCGAATAATTGGAATCGAATGCTCACCTATACTCGGAAATTGAATAATCGGAATCGAATGCTCACTCCTACTCGGAAACCGAATTCGGAATAATAGTTCGGTTTTATTTTGTTCAGTTATAACCTAACCAAATTTCAGTTTGAGAACTGAGATAACGAAGAACAGAATAACCAAAATATTTTTAAGGCTAGAACCAAGAACTGAACCAAAAACCGAAACATAGAGTCTAAGTAGGGTAGCAAAATCCAAAACATAGAGCTTAGACATATTTGTTATTCGGGTAAAATCGAATGACCAACCCTGGAATAAAAAACTGAACCGAATTATATTTCAGTTTACTCGAGTAACCGAAATTTTTCTAAACGGTTAAATTTTTTGGTTAAAATACCGAAATAATTATGATTATTGGTTATAACCAAATAACTGGAACCGAATGCTCACCCCTAGAAGTGTTGGCTCTGTTATCTGTGTTCTTGCCACAGGTTTTATTCACAGTCTGTGAAGGGGTGCTCCTTTGATCTTGTGATTTTGCGCTTCTAGTTTTTTTTTTAATTTTCTCCTTGTTGGGTTGTTGTTGGTCAAGCTGGGCTGTTGGGTTTTTCGCGTTTGCTATGTTTCGCGTTTGCTATGTTTCCAAAATACGCAAGTTGTCTTAGTCCTTTTGTCGAGGATTTACTTCTACCGGGGTTTTGGATTACAACTGCATCCCCTCTTTCCACTCGTGAGGCCTTAGGATTGTTGTGGAAGCCATCATCTGTTAGTTCTATGGTTTAAAGCTTTTTCCTCTGTCCCACAAAGCAAATTCATACTAGAAATTACTAAATCCTAACTGTCATTATAGATTTACTAATTATACAATAGTGTTCAAATTTTATTTCGTTTGTATACTAATATGAAGAGGAAAATGTCGTCTCTAGATTAACTGGTAATAGCTCTATAGTCTATAGAATGCCACATCGTCACTTGTAAACAATCAAACTAGTAAAATCCAACAATTTGATAAATTACGAGATAATAACAATTAAGCAAGGAATAAAAATACAATCGTTATTGAACCAAGTAAAATCACACAAAGAAGAAATCTAAATTAGGGATCCATTGTAGACCAAGATTCTGACTAACTACTCAAACATGAAAAACAAATAAATAAAAACAACAGAAGATGAAGAAAGCATCATCAAATCTAGAGTGGAACCAATGATGATTATGTTCCTGCTCCGTTTCTCTCTGTTTTCTCTTCAATGCTTCGGGCTAGTTATGCCTCCCAAGATGTGTTTAGTCGACTACCCTTCTTCTCTTTATATGTTCCTTTTATTTTAGCAAAATACAACATTTTATTTTTGAAAATTCAGTCGCAATGCCTTTGTAAACGTCCGCAAGATATTGATCTCTGTTGCAACTCTCGACGTGTGTCCGGACTAGTAGGTGTCTGGACAAAAGTGCATCAACTTTTAGAGGTTGTCTAGCCCTGCAGGTCCGGACACAAGGTCGGACACTGCTTCCATAGGGCCTAAATTCTTCGTTCTTGCTCTATTTTGCTTTCTGTTTGTTGTGTTGTGATCCTTGTCTTCTTGACTTGTCTTTTCTTAAGTATCACTTGTTTAAGCATAGAAATCACATGCGAGGGATAATCTTAACTTCAACATATATAATCACTTAAGTGGGGAAAACTTGTAACATATTAAATAATTGACAATTAAGCACATAAACATAGCTAAATCCTCCACTTACCAATTTCCTCTCGGGAGGTGTGAAATGGGTATTACTAAGGTGAAATACATCACTCCAGCAGTTGATATTAAGAGGGATTCAAAAGATTCCTCAGTTCAAGGGTACAATAAGATTTCGAGTAACACCCTTGTGGTGAATTTAGCCTTCATCACGACATATCAACATGCACCGGAGCTTGCTCTCTTAGTGAGTAGTCTCTGTATATGTTCTTAAATGAAGCAAGAAGACTCCAGGTTTCTGTTAGCAGGGATTTGTCCGGACTGGTCTTTCCTAATTGCATTAAATGGTTTGTTTTCTTTGTATTTTCTTGTAGTAGGTGTTCTCCTATTTTTATCAATTATGTTTGTACTGATGATAATCAGTTGGCAAAACTATATGCTATATGTGCTGGCATGTTGGCTCTTTGTTTCGGACAACACTGTGTTGAGGAGGTGGAGTTTGTCCCCTTCACTAACAAAGTGTCTTATATGTATTTCCTTGATGATTAATAGTTTCACGTGTTATTAAAAATATAGTCAAACAACAAATTAAGAAATAAAGCCAACGGGACTAAAACCCAAATTAGCAACTCATTTCCTCAACTGGACTGAATGTCCACTCCTTTCCATCTCGGTCACAAATAATGTCCAAGAACTGCACTTGGGAAACGTGGCTCCAATATTTGCAAAGAAACCATACTTGGAGAATGCGGTTCTTTTGCAGTTGACCAATGGGTCAAAACCGCATTTGCCAAATGCGGTTCCTTTGCAAATTGGAACCGCATTTGCCAAGTGTGGTTGCTTTGCAAATATTGACCCGACAACCTCCACATTCCCCTTATAATACCTTCCCCATTCTCCATATTTCTCAACAACTTACATCAATCTTTCTCATATATCTTAAATTCTTCTTCTTGCTTCTATTAGCAAAAAAATTCCTTGAATCTTCCAAAATTAATCCGGCTAAAAAAATAGAAAACGATAGAGGAAAATCCTCCGAACAAAATACTAAAATCGAAAGAGGAATAAGGATTAGAATTATCTTCATCCTTATTAGCATAAAAGTCCTTAAAGCTCCTCGAAAAAACAATGGATGCATGAAAGAAGCAAAACACATCTACATCATCCTGCTCCGTTTTTAAACCAGCCAACAAGAAACAAGGTGGTTGTAGCGCCAAGAAGGAACCGGTCGTAGAGGCGTCTAAGCTAGTGGCCGTAATCTCAAGTAAGAAGGGGGCTTCAACATCAAGAAAAAAGGGGTCTTCTAGTTGGGATGGGGAAAAGTGATTGGACATACTCTCCAGACCCAAAAGTCACGAATGTGATCCTTATTACTTGGTATATTTGAACTAGATGTACTGAAAGTATACACCTGGTCATCCGGATTACGACCCCACTCTTACACCTCCTTCACCATGATTATTTTAGTTGTTAAACTTTTATTTTCACATCATGTGTAACACCCCAACCGCTAATCCTATGCTTACCGTCTAATTGTCCTATTAATCTTACGAGTTCGCAGCGGAATTATTACATACTTACTACGGCGGGTGAAACAATGCCGCTAACCACCCATACGGCTAGCTAGGCTACTAATACTTACAGTCACGGTCTGATGAACACAACGTACCGAGCTACTAGATTACTTACCAAAATACCATATACCGAATACTTACATCAATGGATCACCGAGTATTAAAGTACATTCGATTACATCATTTCTAAGTTCCAAAAGAATGAGTTTCTAGGGCTACTCATCTATACCAATTCTCATTCTATCCAAAATCCAAAAAGGTGTACCCCATGGTACACCGGCTAATCAAAAGCTATAGCCATGTACTACTCAGTACACCAATCATAAATTCACTGTTTACAATCCAAAAAGAAAGACAAGGAAATTAAACTTCAACTCTCCTAGTCTTCATCCTTCACGGGTACCTGCGTGTAGTAAAAATGGTGCCCCAAGGGGCTCAGCAAACGCTGCGTATAAACTTCGCATATACCACGTGCTAGCTAGGGCACGCCGACTATTTGACGACCACTAAACATGCAGTTCATTATTTTCATACATACATGCTTTGCATTTAACATACATGCTAATACAATTCATTACACAATCCAAGACAACAATATAATAGCACACATCTTACTTACCTTCACAAGGTTAGCCAAATTATGCATCCGGGTTAATCGGAATGCTTTTACTCTTTTACTCATTACTTACTTTCCTTGCTTACAATTACTTACTTTCATGTACTTTACTTACTCATTCTTATTTACTTACTTATACTCAAGTTAAGTCGTCGGGACCTCCGGCCCTGGGGACTACGCCGTCCCACCTCCGGGATTTACTTGACTCACCAATCCGGGATGCTACCCACTTAAGGGATTTGGGCCGCGGACCAGTTTAAGAGTCAGGAATTGGAGCCAACCTCTCGTGACTCCGCATCCTCACGCGTGGCCGAAACTATATCGGACTTCTACTCATTCCAATTTAATTACCATTTTAAGTTAGGATGGTTAGCTTGTTAGGAATAAGTTAGAAGTCCACACTCATCATAATCGGTCACAGTACATTACATCATACATACACACATTCACATTCATCCAAACATTTCATGAATTATACAAACTAAGATTTAAGAAAAATATTCACAACATACAACACTACATATTCACAAGTATGCATATTAACTCCGATTCGTGCATTTATCTTATTTGGTGATCAATTAGCACACAACACACAAATCAGAGTAACCAAGATAGCATACGGGGCATGAGGAATCCATACCGTTCACCGTCGTACGTGTTTCCAAACGTCCTTCCGGTGTCACAAATCAAATCCTATGATATGCATACAATTGAATGATTAATTTAACTATTATTAATCTTAACTCAACTACTTTGTGTTTACTTAACCATATTCACCAAGCCTTTACATTCCTTACACTTATGTTTCATTTCACTTACTTTCCATTACTTGTCCATGATTTACATACACATATATATACATATGTATAGGTGGGTATACATATATATATACTTATATATACTAGTTATAAGCTTACTGTTTTTTTTTTTAAGTATAGGGCCGTCCGACCCACCGTCCGACCCAAGCCCTGGGTCGGACCATTCCAGTAAGATTCGTTCCCAGAAAATTACCTTGTCCGACCCAGCACTATTCCGTCCGACCCATACTCTCTGGGTCGGACCATTCCAGAAGGTTTGGTCCTGTCGTCTAAGCTCCGTCCGACCCACGTCCGACTCACCGTCTGGGTCGGACGAAGTCAGAAACTTCGACATTGTAAATTTTCGTCTGTCCGACCCATGTCCGATCCACGGCTGTGGGTCGGACCATTACAGAAAGTTTTATTTCGTTATTTAAGCCATGTCCGACCCACGTCCGACTCACGGCTCTGGGTTGGACCATTCCAGAAAGATTGGTTTTCGTTTCTTAAGCCCCGTCCGACCCACGTCCGACTCACCGTCTGGGTCGGACGGAATCAGAACCTTGCTACAGATGTTATTTTTCTTTCCCAATCTCACCCATTGCTTCCCCAATTTCCCTACCTACATCCTAACATGTTTTTGTGCAATTTAAACACCCTAAATCATGCTAATTCATTTCCTAATTCATTACACAACTCTATACTAACTTATATACACAATTCTCTTAATTTCAACTCAACACTTAAACAGTTTTCTCCCCTTATTACATTATGCTACAGATTTCTCCTCTAACTCTCCCCAACTACAACTCCCTCTCCTAATGTCATTTCTAACTCCTCTAACACATTATAACTACATTTCCTATCTCTCCTAATATACCCTCTATCTTTCTCTAACAAAATCTGTTACAACCTACCTTATTCACCTAGTTTAAAATTCACTAAGTGTTCTAATTCTAGATAAATTTTGCCATAACCTCCCCTATAATTTTACACTCTCACCACATTGTTTTTACTCACATTGTTATCATCTCACCGTTTATAACAACCAAGACTATACAAGCTCCCATACATTATACCAATACTAAAACAACACTTACAATTCTGCACATCACTTCCCATTCCCAATTGTTTTCAATAAGTTTTACACATCTTTTAAAGCTTCAAAATACTTATATTCTCCTACACATTACACTACTACTACATTACCATTCCATTACTCATTTCAAACTTCCAAAAACTGTTACATACATATATACCAAGTTATACAAAAGAGTATTCTTACCTTGTTCTCTCTTTCTAGATTTTCTTTGTTCTTCTTGTTTCTTCCTCTCTCTCTCTCTCTAGCGGTTTTAGTAACTCAATCCACTAACACTACAACCATTCACACACACATACTTCAATACTAAAGCTAACTCTACACATTATTTAGCTTCTAATGCAAGTTCTAGGGTTTGGAGATTTCATTACCTTGTAAGGGTTATGAAATACTTGGAGCAGCTCAAGAATGGTCTTTCCACCCCTTTCAAAATGCCAAAACCGGCTGGGCACAAGAGGAGCAAGCAAGGGTTTAGTTCACATTTTCGTTTTGCCCTTTAGGCTAGAAAAAGATGAAGTTTTTGAGAATGTTTTTACCTTAAAAGAACGAGGAGAAGGAGGGCCTTCTAATGGTGGTGTTGAAGCTCCAAATGGGATATACCCATAAAATCGAAATTGTAGGTTTTCGAATTTTGGAAAGATGGAAATGTAGCTCTTGATGAGAGGATTACAATGTGGTGTTTTTAATTTTTGGAGAAGTTTGGAGAGAGTTACAGAGGAGAGAAGTGAGTTTTGTGGGTTCTCTTCTTTCACCATGGAAATCGATGGAGAGGTAGGAGGAAGAAAAAGAGAGGAGGGGGAAGGGTTATTACGTGAGAGAAAGGAGAATAGGGAGGAGAGAGAGTGTAAAGTGAGAGTGGGTAGTTTTTATTTTTTTGTTTGTTGTAAATAAGGATAAAGAGTGTGTGAGAGAGGGAAGAGGGGCCGGCTGACTAGCACCCACACACACAAAATTTTTATTTTATTCTAATGTGGACACATAACTCTTGGTTATTTATGTTTCTACCCCACAACTTCCCGTTTTTGACAGTTTTTACTAATCTCTCGTATTATTGATTTTTATTGGTCCCTAAGCCTCACTAATATTTATTAATGATTATTTAGTTGACTAGAATTGTTACGAGTCTATTTGACCCGCTTAAAGACACGTTTTCCCGGTTACCTCGAAAAACGCGCTTTAAGGTTCATTAGTGATTTTAATCCATTTTAAGGATCCGTTTTCTTCGGGATTTGTTCCCTCATGATTATTTATACTTAATTAAGCCTCTAAATTATTTATTAGCCTAATTAATCGCTATTTTTAATTACGGGGTATTTCATCATGGTATTCATTTATTAGTTTATAAACTATGGAAGGTTATATCTTTAACTTTTGTTGGATGTTGCTCCTGCTTAGGCAGGTCGTGCCTTTCTCAAGCACTAAAAAGAAGTATAATGTTTTATTGTCGATTTCGGTTCATCCGGTGACTCGATGGACTTCGACAATAAATCATGGAAAAGGGAGATTATATTTATGTCATTTTTGGTAATCCAACAATTTAATTTGTTTCTCTCAGCAGACTCTTAAACTTTATATGTTGTTGTGACCATTTATGGTTTCAAACACGACATTATGTATTCTGACTATAATACAACCAAATTTGAATTGCATCTATTTATTTAGTAAACTTTTTTTTGGGTGCTTGCTTAAGGTATAACCTAACATAGTAGGAGTTACATAGCATTAGAAATAACATGAACTCACCCACAGAAGATCAACTATCAACCCTGTCTCAAATTCTACCAGAAGTTGAATTACACTCACTGCCTCCACATTAGAGAGGTAGTTCTCTATCATCTCATTTACATCCTCATCATTCCTTATGAACATTTTTCTCCAATATCACTCCGATCACGAAACTGGATCGCTCTGAAGGTTATCGACGTAGCATGAAACATATGTTCAACTTCATCAAGGATACTTTCTATCAGAAATTTGAAAAACTTGAAGTCGATATTAGTAGGGATAGTAAGACTTATAGTCTGGCTCTCAGTTGTCGGTTCTAAGCAAAAACCACACACATCGAAGGATGGTGTGTAGTGTACGAACAATAGACAATATAAAAACATGGTTGGACTTATACTATAAAGAAAAGATGAGTTGAAACGAAGAAGAAATGTTTCAGAGGGAGAAGGAATGAGATGGTTGAGTTGTGGAGAAGTAGGAGCCTCATTTGGATATTTATAAGAGAAAATGGTGGTGTAGGGTTTCGTGTTGCAAAAGAGCCGCATTTGGGATATGCGGGAATAATAATTACTCATCCAAACAAAAATTCAACGTAACATTAAAGTGCAACAGGCCAATAATTCATTGGAATCTTCTACTTTTACCGTACACTCACATGGTTGTATTTAATGCCTCTGGAAAGTCCCTATATATTGTCAAATTGGCCAGAGTCAGTAGTGTAACAATAATTCAGTGGAATTTGCTTTTTCTTCTAGTACAAGAAGCCCGCATTTGGGTTCTACATGTAAAATAATTACTCAGTTAACCAGTTAAAAAATCACACATAGGTATTATAGTCTAATAGACCAATAATTATTGTTCTTCAATAAAAGAAGTCTTAGGTGTGTATGTTTACATGGAAGAGCAATATAAATGGACCCGAAACTTAAAGTGTCACCACAATGTGTATTTCACAGGCACAAGTTTGAGTCTTCGTTGTAACACCATTATAGATTGTTATGAGTAACAAACCAATAATAAATTGACAAGTAGGTGGCAAAACATAGAATTATTAGGATATAATAGTAATATAAACTAAAAATTTCTAAGGAGAAGGGGTTTTGAACCCATCAACAAACTACATTCTCTATAGAACGTAGATGAAAAGGTTAGGATGAAATACCCGAAACCTTAATTACATTAATTAATCATGAATTAATAAACAAACGAGTTAATCAAAGGTTAGTCATTAAATCATCAAGACTAATAAACCTTAAACTCACTAAGGAAATATATAACCTTTTAATATATATATATACTAGGATAAATATATATAGAGTACCGATAAGTTAAAACATACAGCGGAATGACTACAGACTGCAAGATCGCGACTATAGGGGCCTCAACGTGTAACTACAGTCACACAGGGACATGGTCTGGTCAAGCTGTTAGAGAGAAAAGTAGCAGGTAGCTACTACACAAAAGTGCAGGTAGCCAACCTTATGTCGCAGGTAGCTGAATCACTAGATGTGCAGGTAGCTTCCAGTATAGTTGCAGGTAGCCCTATACAGAACAGAAGCAGGAAGCTACAACACAAAAGTGCAGGTAGCCCATCTTAGCTTCACAGGTAGCTGTACCACTAAACGTGCAGGTAGTTTTTGCATTGTGGCAGGTAGCCCTGTACAGCAGTGTATATATAATTAAAAAAAAATCAGCCACCCACAATATCTAGGTTGCCGAATTGGGAGGGAAAAAAGAGTCCAAAAAAGCTTTTACCTTTTTAAAAGGAAGCTTCCTAAGTCAACTACCTAGGGAACCCCAACACACCACCTTACTTACACTCTCTCACTCCCATCACTCTCTTTTGCCCCATGCTGCTGTACCCACAAAATTTCTTTCCCTCTCAGCTGAAAATAGCTCATCTCTTCACCATCTTCTTCCTCCTCAAGCTCCAAGTTTGACATCCATGGTGAACTAGCCCATTTCCACTCATTCTCCTCTTTAGTCACTCCTTTCTTCCTCAAAACACCACCAAATCCTCCCCTTCATTTTAGTCAAAAATCAGTAAAATGGAGGCCTAAAAACCGTGGATAACACCAAGGAAAGAAGGCTATCCAAGTCATCCAAATAAAGGTAAAGAAATATGCTTTAAGCCTTAAATCATCTCCTTTCTTTACCAAACAACACCACTTGCTCATTACTCATTTCCATGTCCGAAAATATGAAGCCTTGGAGCCAAAATCCTGTAGGGCAGCCATGGAGAAAGAGTAGCAAAGTTCCAACAAGCTCAAGGCAAGAAAAATGAGCTCTAAGCTTCCACCTTTCTTTTTATACTTTTATTGGCTGGTTACCACGAGTATTTCCACTAATTTTCTCTCCCTTTTCATGCTTGGGCAGTAGCAACTTCAAACCCTTGAAGAAGTAGCCGATTTCACCACAAAAACCCTTTTTAAGGAGTTATCAAGTTTAACTAGACTTTCCCATTTGTTTTAAGCTACCTATTTGGCATGGTTTTAGTAGAGATCTAACACTCTTCATTCCTTGCTAAAATAGGCCGAAAATGGCTTGAGTGACCAAGGTAATTTCATGACTCTTTCAAGTCAAATTTAAGCCTTAAAATTCCTTATGTTGTTAAGTCATTCAAAGACCTAACTTAATCCTTTCTTTCCATGTAATATTCTGTACCAAACTGGTCTTCAACACCAAAGCCTTACTCTTGACCAAGATGGTGGAAAACAAGCTCAAAAAGTTCACTTTTGGAGGGTAAGTAAATTACTAAGCCTTAAGAACTAAATCATCAAGTTAATGCTTATGTTTTGAATTTAAAAAAAAAATTAACCTAAGGTACCTTATAAAATAGGGCCAAGAGTCACTAAGTTTCTTGCTGATTTTTGGGAGCTTAATCAAGTAAGTTTAAGTTTAAGTTATGTTTTAAGGCTTTATTTACATTTTAAGCTAGGTACTTATTTAGTATAAGGTCTGGAAGGAAAATAAATTACTAACAGCTTAAATGTTGAGTTTTAACCACCTAGGAATTTTAGTAATTAATACCTACAAATTTATAACATTTAAGTTGGAAATTATCATATAAATGAGTTATACAAGCAAAAATAAGTCTACATAATATTCTGGTGTAAAAGTGTGGGTTAAGTGTAATTAAATAAAAATTGGAAGGTTATAAAAGAACATGGACAAAAGTTGGAGTGAAAAAGGAGTTTAAATGAATTTTGTAAGTTCTTACAAAGTTAAGGACTAAATTGTAAATACTAGGAAATTTGGGGGCAAAACCGTAAATACTGGAAAATATTGGTCAAGGTAGTATTATGGAGGTCAACCTTGACCATAGTGTGGGTGTTGACCAAATTTGTGGAGTTAAATAAATTATTTATGACTTTAAATTAATTTAGAAGTTAAATGTAAAAGTTATAAAATATTTGGGGTGGAAATGTAATTTTCCAAAATTCTGGGATGAAATGGAATTAGAAACAGCCTAGGGTATGTTTGGGAAGTTTTGGAATTTTTTTGAGAATTATTTGGAGTTAAATTAACTATGGTGAATAATATAAAGTTTAAGATTGTAAAGTTTAAGGAGTAAATGGGGTCATTTTGTAATTAAAGAAAAATGTGGGAGCTGAGAAAATAAATCTGGACAGATTGGGGGTCTGTTCGATATTTAATAAAAATAGTATAAACCATAGGTTAATTATATTACAAGAGTAGAATTGTCATATTATATGATATATGAATATAAATAGTAACATTATATAAGTTAAGTGGTCAAATCGTAATTAATGAAAGAATAGGGTCTGCTGCGGAATTATGAATGTTAAGGAATTAATTTTTAGACTATGGTCTATAATGATATAAATATCACAACAATTATAAATATGTATGTCATTAAAGTGAAAATAGTATAAGTATGATAATTCACATAAAATAATGTGACTGATGGTGAATAAATAGCATTATAAAATAAGGTGGGGTATTTAATAAACCTTGGGAGTTCAGTAATGTACTATATAATGTTACATCACATTAAGATTATAATCTTAATTAAGGTTGGTGTAAGATAACACAACTAAATGAAATTAACCACCTTACATAAAATGATAAGGTATATCATTTAATAAATGAGGTTCTTAATTCATATATATGTAGGAATACGTGAAGTAAAATGAATTATATAATATGGTCGGGAACCATATAATATTAAAATGAGAGAAGTTGTAAAGTGGGAAGATAAACTATAATACATTAGATATAAGGTTCTAATGTTGAAGTGTAATATGTTAAACAATGATGGACTATATAATTCAAGAATTATTATATGAATTATATGAACATATGTACTTGGATAAATTAACCAAGTCAACATACTTGACCAATTCTACCAAATTGACCAAGGAAGGCCAAGCTGACTAACTCATAATATAAATGAGAAATTAAAGAATGACAACATTTCAAGTCAATAATAACATATAGTAGTAAACTATATTGTTGTACATATATATACATATATATACTTATGCAAGTAGTTATACAATCAAGTAAAATGACTTAGCATATATTATATGGATTACAAGATTTAATCCTAAGTAGTAATACAATACTACAAGTTATGAGTAACATAACAAGCTAATGAGTTTAACTAATTCTGAACGCGAATTGAAAACCCGAACAAAACTAACTACTGGTTACGGGGGTTAACGGTCGGGATACAGCGTTATTCGGACATACCAAATTAAGTTGAACTTAGGGATTAACTCGTAGCATTATATTCATTCCAGATACTAGAGCTACGAGGAATGTCGGGTGAGCGTGATAATACACGCTAGCGTTTATTACGGCGCACGGTATGTTAATTGTGTGATTTGAACGTCCTGAGGGTTTTCTTGGGTTTAGATGTTATTTGTTTAAATTGCTTAAGAGCGATATGTGTGATATGCATGAACTATATGAATTGATTGCTCGAGTGTCAAACGTTTATGATTGTGCGCGAACGTCTGTCGGACTACAGTGATACTGATTATCACTCAACTTAGATGCGAACAAATTAGGAGATGTTACATTCCTAATTAGCCTAAGTAAAACACTTAGGAATGAGATTCGGGAATACCGATCTCTAGAGTATTGTTCTCGAACATGAATATGACCTAGATTACTTCTAGGTGTTGTGTAAGACCTATAAGGCATCTGTATTAAATGAATTCTCCATAACCTAAGAACATATCTTAGTTAACTGATTAAACTACTTAATCACATAATGGAGAAATGTATATGATGTAATGGAAATCCAGTTTAGTTTCTGACTACTGGTTGCGCATAGTGATCACTAGAGTATAACACCCGGATGAGGTCGACTCTTGTTAAATTCCAACGAGCCTGATTGATCGTTGGTTGGAGTGTACTGCCGTTGATACCTGGATATGGCCATTTAATGACGCCTTTATTAGGTAAGAGGAAGTCCCGAGATTCACGAATCTTTGGCGGGAGGGCACTGCTGTTGGTGCACACAGGACGACTATCCATTATGAATTAAAATACGGGTTGTCTATACACAATAATAATTAACGAGCCTTGAAGGCCAAGGGACAAGTACTTTCGCCGGAAACAACCTTCGTGTTTTACCGCACTCATTTGTTGTCTTTAGAATGCAATGTATGCTTATGAAATGTATTGTGGTATTAAATGAATTGATGTGTGTTTAATTATGTTATTTACTACTTTTATTATAAACTGTAAAATAAATCAGCATGTAATCAACCTCATGTTAAGATGGTTAAAATGACCTAAGTGACCTAAAGGGTCTAGGAATACACTTTAGCATATTCAGCGTTTTGCTGAGCCTATATGGAACCACATTACAGGGACTTGATCGAGTTACGAAGCCGGAGTGCGGGACCTCGGGTAGAGGACTTTTGTTTTTGTTATCGCAATTCTCGGACTTATGTTGTATTATTACATCACGGTTGTAAACTCGGGATTTGGTTTAGTTGCTCACTAGTCGTTTATATTCGGATTATGGACTTAAGTGTTGTATGCGATAGTAGTTGAATATCCCAGGTCATCACAGTGATTATCGAATTAGTTATTGTATTAAGTAATTGCTTCTTTACTCACATGGGTGAGCAATGACATGTGACACCCGAGTGAGGATGATTATACTTTACTTTCCGCTACGACACATTTTTAATTATGCTACGAGTGACTAATACGAGATTAACGAGAGGGGTGTTACATAGGAACACTGTAACATACACTTAAAGAAAATGTACTTGACAAATGTTATTACTTGCTTATTGTCGTTGTTGAGTCAATGGAGTCGTCTGAGTCGCTATGAATCTAATATGCTGAATCTGGAGACACTGACTCCTCACCTTTGACGTGGTTGTTGCCGCTTTCGTTGTTCGATTTTGACGAAGGTGCATACTCATAGTCTACTAACAATTGAATCATTCTCATCGCCTCCATGTTTTCATAGTAATTATTCAACATCAGCTGCACAACCTCAACATTTCTGATGAACAACTTCCTCCAATATGGTTGCGGAAAGCTAAAAAGCATCTCTTTGAATGTTATGAATGTATTTATACGGGATGGGTCGTCCACATCAAGCGAACATGTGACGTAGAATTGTAAGTCAATAAAAGAAGGATTATCAGGGATATTAATATGCATTTCAATGGCCGAAGAAGTAGTTCAAAGTAGAAACCTTGAGCTTCGAAGATGCTACGTGATGAATAAAAAGCAAACAAGAGAGAGTCATCCTTTGATTTCATTGGAAAAAGAAGAGTTATAAAATCTGAAAGTTTATTAGCAAAGAGTATAAATCAAGCACTTCTATTTATAATGGGAACCAGTTGTACATAATGTGGTGCTATCATTTCACACCACCACATTAAAGGCTAATATATATATATATATATATATATGTGATACCACATTGCAGAGAAATAAATTGATTACCACTACTAGACAGAGCTGCAGTCAGAACACCCTGCAGAGAGACATATAAAAGTAGACAGCCCTCTATTATTGTCCTTGATAAAGCAATGATGATGATGATGATATATATATATATATGATATATATATATATATATATATATATATATATATATCCGTAGATGTGACACCGCATTGTAGAGAAATAAATTGATTACCACTAGACAGAGTTGTAGTAGAGTGACCGTTACCCGGGTAATATAAAAGGGAGTATTGGTGTCCCAACCCACTTATCCCTTACTACTCTAAAACTCTTTCTACTAACTTACTAAGTGAAATCATAAAATTTTACTCACACTGATTCGAGAGGATGGCACCAAGGAAGGAACTATCACTCGAAGCACAAAAAGAAAACAAAGGCAAGCAAGTCTGCAAGACACCAAAAGCATTCAAGGGCAATAAATGTACCTCCTTCAAAAGCAAAGCCTCAGCTTCAAAAGCCTCCACAAACTCTTCTACAAAAGGCAAATTAAGGTCAACTCCTAGAAAATCTACCCCAACATTCAAAACCATAACCAATCTCTAACTTCTGATGCAGAATCCTCAACGACGAAGAAGATCCCTGAAACTATCTTGCTCAACAATGTTGTCTTCTGACTGGTCGGAGCACACAGTTGTTCTTACCGACTTTGAGGTCGACTCTGATGTCTTCAGACTAGAAGGATCCAACGATGTCACCGACAATGATGAAGACCTCTACACCTCATTCTCAGTGGGTTCCTCAGATGATAGCGGATACACCACAAAGCTGATAGAGCACACATGTAAAATGGCTTCAAGGGTCTAGCTACTACGACTGGAAGAAGTTTGATTAAGTAAAGTGGCACAAAGAAAAGTCAACGAGCGTGTTCAAACTAGTCACGGAAAGGACATAATACTGTAGATAAAAGGGTGTTACTTAACGTAGATAATCCCTGACAGCCACTAGGAGTCCTAACTTATAAACCAAACCCTTCAATCTATCCCAAGCGTTCTTTGCCTCTTCAAGGCCTGAGGGACTACTGAGAGATCCCCTAGTCTAGAGTAGATTTTATTGTTTTTCTATGTTCTTGTATTCGATCTTCCTATCAATTATTTCATTTGTTCTCAAATATTTGTGTTACTGTGTTGTGCTTCTAATAGCTCACTCCCCATTTAGTAGCTCACTCCCCACTTAGCTGGATGGAAAAGAGGGAAAGATAGAATTCTTATTTAACTTAGCACCAAGAACCTGAAATTCTGCAGTTTAAGTTTCATGTCACAAGTTTCGGTATTTATTTTGTACAACTTGTAGACGTCCGATGGTGCTGTAATGTTGATACAATGTAGTAGGTATGTATAGGTAGCTGTTCGTAAATTTAAACCCAATTGGACCTCGTTAGGTACTCCAAATTTGATTCATAACTTAGCACCAGAAACCTGAAATTATGTAGTTTAAGTTTCATGTCACTAGTTTCGGTATTTATTTAGTACAACTTATAGATGTCAGATGGTGATGTAATTTTTATACAATGTAGTAGTATGTATAGGTAGCTTTTCATAAAGTTTCAACCCGATTGAACCTTGTAAGGTACTCCTAATTTGATTCCTAACTTAGCACCACGAACCTGAAATTCTGCAGTTTAAGTTTCATGTCACTAGTTTCGGTATTTATTTTGTACAACTTGTAGATGTCCAGAATACTAAAACATTAATACACTTATAAACATATCTTTCATTACAACAACAAGCCATAGTTCAAATATCAAACTAAAATTACTAACAAAATGATTACTCAACGAGTCCAAATCCCATATCTACCGGGCGGGTTTTTCATCGACCGCACAGCTGTATACGCAGATCCTCAAGCTCATAGTTCTACTCTAGCGTTCGATTGGCTTGAGGAATCTGCTCCAACATGTCAATATGTTGCTCAACACTCATGCCATGAGCACTGGGAAGCGGGGTGTGTGGACTATGAGGGGTAAGTGGAGTGGCAGCGGGGTAAGGACTCTGTTGGGAAATCAGAGTAGAAAGTGCGCCCCCACTACTGCTTGAACCCAAAATGTTCGAGAAACTAAAAGACCAGCTTGAATTCAAATAATCATCGGACAATAGGGTAGGGGGTACCGTACCAACAATAGTAGATGATTCAATGTAAGCTCGGACCTGTAGCATCAGAGCGTATCCTACAGACTGCTGGGTAGACATGCCATAGTCTGGTACACCACTATAGTCCTGGACCTGTAGTGGTTGTGACATATCAACGGTCCTTGCTTCCATCTGTACTCCACCAAACGCTTCATCAAACTGTTGGTGCGGATCTTAAAAGTCATTTGCAGGTTGAGCACGACCAACTAGATGTCTTGGGCGTCTCTCACTATGTCTCCTTCTGTGTGCAACCCTTCGTGGTGCATCAGTAGCAAGCATGTCCAACTGTGGCTAAAACACCTGGAATACATGCGGGGGGACAATATCCTCTTCTGGATGCGTGTACCCATATCGCATGTGCGAGTAGATTCCAGTCTGATCAATCACATATGTCGCATACTAACTGCTATCGGCATCCTGCGACATATGCTGAAATTATTGTATTGCTTGTCCCTACATGAATTAGAAACCGTTAGAACTATAATAATTTATAATCATTATGAACATTTACCAAAGCCTAGAATAATATTTAAATGTTCATACCAGCACTGCATTTCTTCGAGCTTTTTGTGTGAACCAATACAAGATGTGTAGGGAGTACCATCTCTTGTACATGGAGTGGGGTCCCAAGGGCTGTGACACGGGATACGTATGCAACAGAATGCGTTGATCATTTCTATTTTCCCATAGTTGCAAGTACGGCCCAAGAAAGGATGCCCAATCTGTGTTGATGCGGCCAGAACGGGCTTGATTGTGAAGTCTATCACACTCAAGCTGGGAAGCAGGAATGGGATGATCTTTTCCAAACTGTCGGAGTACATGATCTGGTTGATAACCCTCCACAATATTGAAATGTATGGGATGAACCACCAATGCGTATGCTTCATTATTTTGGTTACGGGGAAGCTCCGTGTTGGGCATCCATCTCCACTGAAATTAGAGAACAAAAGTTAAATATTTTATAATAGATTTAACAAATATACATTATGCAAAGATGAAGTTCTATGCTTGCATCGTCGTCGGTAGGAGACACGGACATCGTATCCAGAATAGCACGGGCATCCTGTAAACACCGTATATGGGCATCATCCATTCTACGCTATCTACCTCATATTTAAAATAAATAACAAACAATATAAAAATTGAAAATTCAAACATATAGTTGACACACAAAACCAGGTATTCGATTAGAAAGCTAGAGTAAGCAAACATACCGATAACATAGTGGTTCTTCATCCGGAATCTGCTTCGTCTGACGTACAAAAAATCTAGGTACCCTGGACTACGCCCACACAGTCAGCAGTCTGGTGCTGCACAGAAGGTATCCCTTCATGGTAATCTACGTAGCCATGCACAAATGATGATAAATCCATGCCAATACGGCAAAACGCCAACTGTACCCCCAACAGTGTCAAAATTAGCCAATAGCAGTAGATAATAGAGGTCGACAGTGTTTCCATGGTACAATGACATCAGTGTCCCCCTAATCAACCGCAACATGTTGTAAGCCCTGGCGGTGCAACCAGAGTAGGAGGAGCGTTGCCAAACTCTTCATCATTCTCACTGAAATTATCTGACAACCATGTTAACAAAACATGGTTACCCTTTATATGCCTGGCTTCTGGGGTCTTCCCCAAGAAATCTGTGCAAAGGTTCCTCGGATTTATGCACGTCTCACCTATCACAACTCTACACCTCTCGACCGGACAAGCCGAATAAAAGCGCCATATCCCCCATGTAATTGTAGCCTCTCCAAACGCAAACATAATTATATGTGTTTCCGGTCTCCAACTCTCGATCAAAGCGTTGCAAATAAAATTAATTGCCTTGGTAACTAATCTAGGAGGACCCCACAACCCGACAACTTGTATCAATGGGGCAACCATCCTATGAGAGTTTTCTGACAACTTTGTACCCCACGCTCACTCAGGACTCTTTCAGTTATGTCCGGATTATCCAGAAACTCCTAAATTCAATAATTTATTGTCTAATTATTCTACTAATAAAAGCGATTAAATAAATAACTATTAAATTAAATAGCAGTTAAACTAATATAGTTTGAAATCTAACCTCTAACTCAGATAAGATCACTTATGAAATGTGCGTCGTTTGTAGGGAAAACAAATCGCCTTGCTCTGGACCAGGCCCTCCCGCCGCTGCTTCATATCGACCCGCCATCTTCAGATAAAAATCCTTCTATAATTTTTTTTTTCTTTTTTTGTTTTCTCCTCTTGTTTTTCTTTTTCCTTTTCAATTCCTCTTTCTTTTCTTTTTTTAGGACTTTTTTTGTCATAATTTTTTTGGGGGATTGGAGGTGAAGAATTTGAGAGATGTGAGAAGGATTGATTGAAGTTGTTGTGAGAAATATGGAGAATGAGGTGGATATTAATAGGAGAATGTGGAGGCTGCTGGCTCAATATTTGCAAAGCAACCGCACTTGGCAAATGTGGTTTCAGTTTGCAAAAGAACCGCATTTGACAAATGCGGTTTTGACTCATTGGTCCATTGCAAAAGAACCGCATTCTCCAAGTGCGTTTCGTTTACACATATTGGAGCCGCGTTTTTCAAATGCGGTTCTTGAGCATTAATTATCACCGACCCGGAAAAGATTGGACAATTAGTCAAATTGGGGAATTGAGTTGTTGAATTGGATGCTTTAAGTGCTTATGCCGGGAATGAATCTGTAATACAAACGTGGCTTGGCTGAAGTTGTAGTACATGTTAATCGACCAAGCGAAGATGAATCGCTATTACACCAAACAACTACTTGTATGTGTAATTGACTCAATCGACAATGGAGAGTTATAACCACAAAAACTACTAAAATACAACACGCTAAGGTAAAGCCACTAAAGACTCACATATAATACAATATATTGTGTTACATTACATATATCCAGGAGGAGGGTCTTAAATTAAATCTAATACTGCTACATACTATGAAGCTTAATCTTAGTTTCGAAGACCTCAGAGCAGATCTGACCCATCATGTAGTAGAAAGATACCATTTCTGACAAGTGTTCGGTCGACATCTTCCCTATTATACTCCGTGCAATTCTTTCCTTCTCATCGTTCATCTTCTTCAAACTCCCAAGGTACGCACACCCATTCCTCACTGTTGCACCCATCTGCTTCAGCCTTTGCTCTTGTTGTAGACTGATTAGAGCTGTTGTATTCACCTGCAAATTAGAGATTTGATGAAAAAAAGTAATTGGATTGATTTAATTTAAAGAGTACGCTTAATTAGTTAACTCATCCGATTGTCCTATTCTTTTGTCTGTTTTCAGCTGGTTTAATTAAGCCTGCTTGATTGGGTTGATTAGTTAATCTCATTTTTTTCAAAATCAGCCATCAATCAATATCTGCTAATATAAACTAGCAACTACTTACACTTATCTGCTAATATAAGCTAGCAACTGGTTTAGGACTTTTTGGTTGAGTTGACCAGCTCATCCATTTTTTTAAAATCAGTCATCACACTATTGGCTATTATCTAGAAGCTACTTACAAGTAAAAGAATTGGGCTTAATTACTCAAATCTGTGCAATAATAATAATATTACCTCCAAGATGTTACCCTCAGATGCTGCAGCAGAAGTCCGATGATGATACCCTGCACCTATGTACATGTCCTTTTCTAAGGAAAAGCTTCTTACGATTATTTTCCTCTTATTCTCCATCTCCCAATTGATCTTCGTAGTAGGACTAATATTAAACATTCCTCTTGGCACATGAGTAGTAGCAGTAGCATTAATTCTAACCTTCTTCTCATAAGCCATCACAGCTCTCACAAACTCCTTATAAGCAGTCGGACATCCAGCATAATCAAACTCACCATCATCATTATTCTTCCGCATCCTCTCAGGATGAAACTGAAGTCCCATAATAAACTTCCCTTCACCCGGATCATACCCATCCCTATCATAAAACCCTTCAATCAACCCATCTTCCGCAAACGCCATTGGCACAAATCTATCCGCTAGTTTCTTCACACCTTGATGATGATAACTATTCACCATCAATTCCATCTCCTCCCCATCTTCCCACTCCTCACTAAACCAATCCGCCAACGGTGTCCCCTGCTCAACTCTCACCACATGTCTATGCCCATCATAATTCTCATAATCCATATGCACTACTCTAGGTTTCCCCATTTTGTTATGAAGTTCCATCTCAACGTCTTGGTAAAGAGTTCCCCCACACGCGACATTGATTACCTGAGATCCACGACAGATTCCGAGGTATGGGATGTTGCGTTGTAAGCAGAGTTTGGCTAAATTTAGCTCGATTGAGTCCTTTGAAGTGTCGATTGATGTGTCACTGATGTGGGTTGAACGGATTTCGTCTAATTCTGATGAAGTGAGTGTTGATGAAGTGGGAGTGGTGTTGTAATGTGATGGGTCTATATCTTCTCCTTCGCATAAAAGGACGCCATGGATTGGGTCGAAATTTGAGAGGAGAGAGTGGATACCGGTTACTCGTGGGACTATTATTGGGACTGCACCATACTTCACTATTAGGTCTAGATGGTATTCGCCTGCATACATGTTTTAACATTTTGATCAAATTTAATGACCTATATCATCATCATCATCATTTTTAATGTTAATGGTGATTACTAGATACGTACCGACAAAATCGACGAACTTGTTCTTGCGAATGGTACGGCGGGAGACGATGAGGACTCTAGGAAGAATTTCGTCTGATGAATAATTGCTGTGCACATCCATCTGGCGGGCCTGTTTGTCCCTCCTGATGATCTGATATGAATGTGGGAGAGACAGACAACGGACAGACGACAAAGCTGATCGGCTGGGGAAGAAATAAATTCAGATCGGTTTACACAATCCTTGAATGTGTATATAGAGATTTTGAATCCAACTCTTCTAGTTGAGGGGAAAGGAAAACGAAGAGAATTTCTGTCAAATTTCTATATTTTCCAGTGTAGGAGCTCATTCAAGGCGCCGCGTACGACGTATAATAATAATCTGTGTCATGTATGAGGAGTAATGAGATCGTTAATTGTTACCCTTACCCAGCAGCGACAGAGTGACCATATTTATAGTGACAAATAAGCCCCACGTGACTTGATTCATTTAATTTCGGTCTTTGAAAAAGATTATCTTCTTTAATTCTCTCTTCTAATCTTCTAATTGTAAGATTGTGATGTTTATGGTAATTAGCACGTGGGGTGGTTTCTTTTAGGAAAAATTCTTATTTGTGAATTCAAGCTTGTTGCAACTTCCACCACAGTAGGTAGATTCTGCAGCGCGTCCCCTCCAGAGTATACGCGGCTCATTTGATGTGAGCAGTTGACTGGACTGTTTTGTTGATTGGACTGTTTTTTATTATATTAATTTTTAAATGGTTGTAACTTTTAAAATATAAGTCTAAAATTAAAAAAAATTATATCATTGTTCATCTAAATTCAAGCTCTTCAAAATAATATCAGACATGGATATGTTTTGACAACTTTAAAATTTTATATTTTTTATATGTGTATATATATACATCTCAACCATACTTATTCACTAGATACAGTTTAATATACACCAACAATAATAATAATACACTACAAAACAATAATGATTCATTATCTGTTTTGAAATCGATATAGTAAAAAAATATATGATTCACTATATAAGACTTAAAATACATCGTATAAATAATAATATTACACCACAAAAAATAATAATAATAATAATAATAATAATAATATAATAATAAAAAATGATGATGATAAAAATGTGTTACAATAATGATCCATTATTTGTTTCAAGTTTTTTTACCTAATTCACTACTTGTAAGTTAATGAATCATAATATCAGTTTTAATGAATCATAATATCCAGTTTAAATCTTCATTTTAGTGTATCATTACAAACATAGAAAAAATAACTTTAAACAATAAGCAATACAAAACAATATTTGGTATGTATGAAAATCATGATTCACCATGGAAGATTAAATTGCACCATACAATAATATACACTACAACAATAATAATTTTTTTTATCGGTTACAAAGTTTGTTATCTAACTCACCACTTATAGTTAATGAATCATGATATCGATTTAATGAATCATAATATCAAGTTAATGAATCATAATCATTTTAGTGTATCAATGTAAACATATAAAAATAAAAAAATTAAACAATAATACAACACAAAACAAATTGGTATGTACGAAAATTCATGATTTACCATATAAGGTTTAAATACATCATACAGTAATAATACACTATAAAATAATAATAATTTTTATTAGTTCTAAAGTGTGTTATCTAATTCACCACTTATTAGTTAGTAAATCATAATATCAATTTTAATAAATCATAATATCAAAATTAATGAATCATATTATCATTTTAGTGTATCATCATAACATGTAAAAATTTTTTTCAAAGTTCTCAAACATATCCATGACTGGTCTTGTTTTGAAGAGCTCGAATTTATGTAAACAATGATATAATTTTTTTTCATATTCGACTTATTTATATTAAAAGTACAACTAATTAAAGTAATAAATAAAAAAGCACCTCAATCAACAAAACAATCCAATCAACTGATGAGGACTGCCAAATAGAAGAGAACTATACTACTCGGCGGCCTCCTTCTATGATAACAACTTCATTTGTACGTTTGGCTGAAGTTGTTCGTATCAACAAGTCTACACTCACGTTCGGAAAAAAAACAAGTCTACACTGATTGGTCATGGATATACAATTGTACTAACAAGACCCAACAGATGAAAGTAGCAACCCTCCCTAGCTAGAAGCACTCAGCGACTCTGTTTGTGTTGCATCTAGCCATTTCTATGTGCTATATAAGTCCTCGTGGCTTGGTAGAGGAATAGTATCCTTGAATCAAAGATCATGGGTTCAAAAACCTACCTGACTTATTAAAAAAAAAAAAATCTAGCCATTTCTATGTTTTGTGGGTTAATGGATCTTTTCTTTCATAGTTCTTTAGCTTCCCTCCCTCTTTCTAGTTTGTCTAATTAAATCTATCATATTTGGCTCCCAATCTTTACGGTTTTTGTTTGTTTATGTCTTTAGGTTCTTACATACATGTTAGACTATCTTTTGTTATATCCTTTTTCTTTTGATGTTCTTTAGTACATGCATATTGTTTAAGTGTGAAAATTTCATCCTTAGTTGAAGCGGATATGGGTAGGGGTGAGCATTCAGTTGGATATTTTGGATTTATCCAAAAAACTGAATTAACCGATTTTATTTTTTGGATTTAACCGAATTTCTAACCGAATTGAAAATTTCGGTTAACCGAATTATCCTAATTATAATTTGGTTTGGATTTGGTTTTGACTTTATCTAATTCGGTTAACCGAATTATCCAAATTTCTTTACAAAAGAATATCCTATTTTCTAATTCTAGTCTTTAGTGACAAATAGTCAAACATAAACCCTAAATTTTAGTAAGTTGAAATCCAAACTAGCTAAAATTTGGATTCAATTTGGATTTCGAATTTCATTTTAAAAAATTTGGATTTCGGATAATTTGGATAATGGTTAATTCGATTTTGGTCTTTGGATAATTCGGTTTTTAATCGAAATAACTGAAATCCAAATTTTTTACAATTGGATAATTCGGTTAATAATGATCACCCCTAGATATGGGTTTCCTCTCTACCGGTCTTTTCGGTTTCAACTTTTGGTCCGATTTCTTCCAAAATGGTCCACCTCCTATTCTTGCATCAATGATTTGCCTATGCCTCCATCTTTTCTCTGCTGTCAGCCACCATCGCTTTTGATTTGGGAAATTTTGTTCTCTTGTTTTAGCAACGATCAGTCAATTTCTAGCAGGAAGGGAGCAAGCAGTTCAGATATTTTGGAATTTAAAGACCGGTCGGTTGCCTCTTCTCTATTCTGTCGGTGAATGTGCTCTTTGGCAGCAGATCGACTGAGCTCATCGACCATTATAGGTTGCCGCTTACCATTCCGTCGGTGCATGTGGAAGCTTGGATTTTGACAGTGGATGCTATTGTGGTGGTTTCTGCTGCCGTTCAGGATCATAGCTGTGATAATAGGGTTGTGTAATGAGGATGATGGAGTCTTTTGCTGATTGTGTAGATGGTCTATATATTCCAGCAGAGGTGGGAGGTCGAGGCAAAAGGCACTGCGTATTGGAACCAAATTGTTTTTGGTTCCGAAAAAGTGATAGTACGAGAGTGTTTTAGCACCGCGTATAGTTGGTTTATTGTAATATCATTTTTTAATACTAGCTAGATGTTATGATGTACTTTTGCAGTTTGGGATGTGAATATGGGGGTTCTCTTTGGTTCTGATGGTAATTTGAAACAACAAGGAACGCTGCTGAGGCCAATCTTTGCTGAGGATTGGTTCATTCAAGGTTTGCTCATGCAACCTCCTTCGTGGACGATGTTGCAAATGGCGCCTTGTGGGCTTTGTTTGTTGCCCTTATGTATCAACTTAGACTGTTAGCACATTTTCATATGTCTATAGGTTTTCTTTGGGTCTAGTTGATTGTCTGTATATTTTTTTAATCTAGTTGATCATAGGATATGTGTCTAGTTGATCGTAGGTAAGTATCCTACAAATTATAATATATCATATTTATAAAAACCAAGTCTACACTCCAAGTGCAATATTTGTTTAGAGTTAAATCATTCTTTGAATTACCTAAAAACACCGTATAAAATAATTGACACATTTTAAGACGTTGCATTTACTAACAAATATCGACTCATACAAGTTTTCCACTTATGTGTTGGGAAATCCTACCAACAACTTCAGCACAACGAGCATTTATATGGGGGGGGGGGGGGGGGGGGGGGGGTTGTACTTTAACCAAAAGTTGATTGCATGTGTGTGTTGTATTACTCTTACCTTCACTATGATCTCTAAGCAGTATATTTGAGCCATGATAAATTGTGTATAGTCGAGATAGCTAAGAATTTTTAACATAATTTATTTTCAGCCTATTATTTGAGATTTTCTTTGTCTTTATTTTCATATTTCCCTGTCTTTTATCTTTGGGTAGTTCATATATAGCTCTTCTATTTTTTACTTCTTTTGAGCTAACACTCCTTTTGTGCCTAGTCATGTGAAATTATGTTTTACAAGTTCAACATTGTACAATTTCTTTTCTTATACTCCCTCCGTCCCATGTGCAGAGTCTTATTTGTTTTTGCACACAAATTAAGGAGATGAGGAAAAGTAGAGAGGATTAAGAAATTTTATACACTATATGAGACATCATTTTGGGACAAATGAAAAATGCAAAGTGGACATTGACTATGGGACAGAGAGAGTATAGATTTGTCCATTTTTTTAAGAACAAAAAGTAGTTAATCAGCTAGCTAGGTCGGTGAGTACTGATCTAGCTAGACGGATAATTAAGGCCGTGTGCAAGAAAGAAATGGGTCAACTCTTCCTCCTGTCCCCCAGATGCCATGTCCCTCCTCCTATCTTATTCTTTGCTCTCTAGCTTTTACACTTTTTACAAGGACGTCTTTACCCCTCTCGCCCCTCCGCTGGTTTAACCTCTGTTGAAGAACTTGGACAATTCCTAAAGCTTAATCTATATTGTGTGGTCTCCTCAGAGACAGGCAAAAATTATGTGATAAGTTGCTATCCTGGGCATCAATCTTGCTAAAAGATGATGGTTTTGTGACCACGCTCCAAAGACAAATAACAAGCTCTTTTTTTTCTTCCCAAGGTCTCTTGCAGGATTTGGTGGACTAGACTACTATATGTGACTGGATGGAGATTCCCATCAATAGGTCTAGCATTTGTAACTGTAGTTTCTGGATTTCTCACTACTACAAGAGGAAGAGTCCTAGAGATTTCGTAAGATGTGCTGCCATCGCTAATATGGTCTACTATATTTGGATAGAGAGATGCAACTAAGCCATAGCGCTGGACAGACCAAACACTCATTACTTAAGTGTTCATCGCAACAGAGATGAGCCCCTCCCGAGATGGGGCCTCGCTTGATCGGGTTCTAGCTACATCATTTTTTGAAGGTTTTTGTTCGGTCCCGTTGGGTTTTTGTTTTCCCCTTCCCCAACTCTAGATATTGATTGATGTATTAGACCTAGAGGTGCTCAAAAACCTGTCCGGCCCGGTGACCCGACCCGGCCGGCCCGGAAAATAGCCGGTAAGCCCGAACCCGACGGGCTGTTCGGGCGGGCTTGGAACAAAAAAATGGGCCCGAATAAAAAAAACCGGGCCGGGCCGCAGCAAATTTTAAGCCGCGGGCCAAGTCCGCCGGCCCGGTTTTCAATATTATTATATTTTTAAAAAATATATATAAAATAATGTATATCTATATTATTTGATATAATACATATATCAAAATTATATTAAAATACATATAATATAAAATTTTACTCAAATTATATATATAATAATGATTTGAAATTAAATATATATTTTTTAATATTTTTATGTTAAAAATAAAAATAAGCAAATAACCGGGCCGGGCGGGCCGGGCACTGGCAGAGCTGGAAAAAAACCGGGCCTAGCCCGGCCCGGCCCGAAGATATAAAAAACCGGGCCCGGTCTCCATGAGTAGGCCCGACGGTCTAAAAAACCTCTCTGGCCCGGCCCAAACCCGGCCCGCCCGCCGAATTATCACCTCTAATTAGACCGGACCATGGCCATGTTTTTGGATATTGGTGCCCCTCTCATGCATTGTATTATCGTATTATATTATATAGGGATTTCTATGTAACAACTTTTGTAGTGACTTTCATTTCATAATATATTTATTACCTTTAAAAAAATGAGTCAACTGCAAAAGAGAGAGAGACAACGTAATTTAATAGATGACTAATGCAAATGTGAAGAGGCAAGTAGGAGTGCGAGCCGGCAGTGCCAGCAGCGGTTAATATCTCCAATCTGTGAAGGATATGTTTATAATTCAATAATACAGCGATTATTCAGTGTTAAGCATTGTCAATGATTGAAGAAGTTGTTAAAACTTATACGATAACGCGGGAGGGATTTTAATTAGCTCCTGGACTTTATAGAATAACGAGAAAGGAACAAGAATAGATTTTTTTTTAAACGAGAAACACGATATTGTAACATTCATCTACAGAGAATATTTCCACGAGGTCAACTGATAGAGAATCCTTTCGAAGGAGAGGATATGGATAGGATTACAAGATAATCAATTACTTTTGTTTTATCTTTTTGCAACGAGTGAAAATAATAGAGAAAAGCAATAATTCAGATATCGCTAAGGATCAATAATTGATCAAGGAGATCTGTATATTACTACTTAGAAAAAACTCTGGATATCATTGTATGGGTTTTCTTTAAGTAAGTTTTTTTTTCCTGAAGTTATCATTTAGTATTAATTATAATTTTTTTTTGAAACATACTGAAACCATTACTATTAATCGGGGGTCAAAAGTCAGTATAATGGGACTATAGCAAGTACCCATAATCTGAGAAAGTTTGTACATTGGAACCTAAATCCCAAGTTCAACTTGATCAAAATACATAGAGGATTTGACCCCTATGATTACCATTCCTAGTCCTAATCACAACATAACCATAAACTAAAAGAGAGCTAACAAGGTTCAAACTAATATTACAACCTTCCACTCTTAAGGCTATCCAGAAGCTTGGAAGAACCACTGAGCAAGTACCCGTCATATTCTTCCTAATCGAACCCACCGTTAGATCACAACAAGTGCTAAGGCTACCCACCCAAAGGACAAACTTCATAGCATTATGATTTACTATAAAACTAACTAACTGCACCATATTGGTGCTTAAGATACTCTTGGAAGTCAAACTCGGCGCCTCAATCAAGTGAGAAACTTCATCCTTCCTCGCCTTCTTGTTCCACCAACCATTTTCCTCTTGATGATTAGGAGACCCATATCCAGGATAAAGTCTACCCATATACACCAACAGAGGAATCTTCAGACCAAAAAGCCAGCTGAACAATTTCTTTATTAAATTGGCAAAATCATCGATGGAGTTCCTACTTCCCCTCTTACTAATTTGGAGCACAACAGGTTTCCACCACACACGAACTTGCCACAAGCCTCCAACAACACCGGATTTTCATACATAACATCAGCATCCAGATTGAACCGAAGCACCTGGTTTAAATCCTACAATACTGCTAGGAGAAGACCCACCCCCAATAATAAGACCTAAGGAGAATCATTTGTTCTGAATTCACCTTATTACCTTTTCTCTTATTCGAACCCTCTGCTATCTTAGCACTATCATTTGTCATATTGAAATCTCCTATCACCAAGTCGCAAAACACTCAGCAAGCAACTTCAACAGATTGAACTACTAGCTAAACGTCACTTACACTTCCATCTTCTTCACCAAGCAGAGAAGTTACAGACTTATGCTTGATTTCCAGAACTCAAAAACAAAACCACACTACAAGTACCTACACGTACCTACCAAATCACAACCAGCTGCTCCAAAAGGCTTGCCTTCGCCACCACCGATAAATCCCCCGCAGGCCTGAAGAACTGATACACCCACCTCAGTAGAACACCACAGGAGGACAAGCAATTCGGAGGGAGTGAGAAAAATCAAGCAACTAGACCACACCAAACAAAATTCCACCATGATGAGGCGTACCAGCTTCAAAAATCCCCCAAAAAACCGTCTCGACTAAACCTAATTACCCCAAAGTTGAAGCCGGTACTCGCACGAAGGAGCTGGGAATGACAGAAACCAAATAGATCAGCAGGGACGATAGAGCTGGCGTGAGGCCAATCTCACTGAATTAACAGATGAGAGAAAAAGAAAACGACGGACGTCGTCTCTGAAATCACCACGCGAGAGAGGTATTAATTATAATTTATGATTACGTAGGATGAAGTTATTTTTATTCTCATAGCAGGTTAGATGGTTAGATTAAATGGATACTCCCAAAGAAACCCTACAAGTATCAAGGTCTATGATCTATTAGATTGACCTTCACAGACAAGGTTTTACTAGTTCCAATTAAACCTTTGGACCAACTACACTTATGAGAACTTATAGGGATAGAGACTAACAACGACACCCTAACAAGCAAGTCGCTAAAGAAGACCTGTGTTATGCAATTTATTCCTAACTAAAGATTAGATAACAGCGGGCGGAAACAAGCTTCACCCGTGCTCTACTTCTCTCCCTGAATAAATGTATGCCCTACAGCCAGCTGCAATCATCAGAACAATGAAAAAAAGAGAACAAAGAACCGTAAATTAGTAACGTGAACAACAACCACCACCCCCATTCTTTTCCTTGCTCATCTGATCTGACATGCAAGGGAAAATCACTACTATTTCAACAATAAGTGAACCTGGAAATTGACCTAGTACCTTTCACTCACAAAAGTGAGACCCCCTGGCCACTATCACCCCATCTTTCTTCATGCTGCTCGAATTGCAGCGATCGGGTACTCCGGCGTTGCAGGTCGGTGGGCAAGTCCAACAGCCAAGGAGATTTCACACTAGTACAAAAGTGGTTTATTTCGAAGCCCCAATTTTAGCCGTTGTTTGTACTACCACTGCAATAGACCTTTTCTAAAATTCTTAGGCACCTATTTTGGTGATTCCTAGCTAAGAACCGCCAAAATAGGTCCTCGAAATTTATAAAAAGAAAAGAATAGAAATGACCTATTTTTACGGTTCTCAGTTAGGAACCGCCGAAATAGGTGGTTAATATGTTTTTCCTTTTTTTATTTGAGTATCTATTTTGGCGGTCGCTAGCTAAGAACTTCCGAAATAGGTTCTTTATTTTTTTTTTAAAACTCAAGGACCAAAAGAATCCTTCACCCGGAGCACTGCTCACAATCGCTCTGCTCTGGTGAAGGATTTTTAGGTACTCATTTAAATTGTCCCATTTCCGCACACAGACACAACGCGGTCTGTACACTAAAAAAAATCCTTCACCAAAGCAGTACGATTGCAAGCACCCTCATCCGCTCCCCCTTTCGTCGCCTCCTTCCTCCGTCGCCACTTTTGGGCTGCCCAAAAATTTCCAAAACTACGGTATCTGACCGAAACCGAAGTGAACCGTACCTGTTTTCAGGTCAACTGTGCTTGTTCTTGCGTATGGTTAATCGAACCGTGTAAATTGACCAGTTTCGGTAACGGTATTGAATTTTCCAGAACGGTTAACCACTCGATTAACCATGGTAACCGATTATATAAACAATGAAAAAACTTTAAATATTAATGTTCACTTTATGTAATAATTAATGTTAGCTTTTGAGGGAATATACATATTATTATATTTTTTTGTTATATGTGTTTGATATGTCACTCATGATTTAGGTGAATGATCAATGTTGTACTATAACGTTAATGGTATGGGTATGATCAATAAAAAATGTACGACTATAAGGTTAACCGATAAAACCAAACCAAACTAAAGGTTAACCGCTACTTTTAGAAAACGGAATTAAATGGTTAACCAAATCTGGTTAACGATCTAAATGGAATGATAATGGAATTGAATTTTAAAAACCGAAGACTTGGTTAACCGAATAAGGAAGTTAACCTACCATGGGCAGCCCTACCGCCTTCCTCCGCCGCCGCCGCCGCACCACCAGGAGTCCAAGTTGTCATCCGCAAGCTCCTCCAACATAAACAAAGTGCTGCAAAACCTAAAAACAAATAAGTTATCCTAGTTTCTATTTAGCTCCAAATTCTTGAAATGGTTGTTCTAATGTTGTAATTAATGTTGTATTGTACTGTTTGATTGTTGAATTGAGATGAGGGTGCAAACTTTCAGTATAATACTGTTATTATGTTAGTGGAATTGCTGATGTATTCGATAAAATGTCTTAGTAGAAAAAAATGTGTTGCTTTTGCTGATTTCATTCTTTTTGTCCTTGTGCCGCTGTAATGATGCAAAACTGTTGTATTTTTTGCTCATTAGCATGACGACGCGGCAGAAACAATTCATTTAGAACCGGTAATATACTCTTAATCTCTTCATTCTCTTCAATTTGGGGTTGATTTAAGTTGATTGTTGTCAATGATTGAAACTTTTGGTTGAATTCGTATCAAGTATTACTGCTGCCAATTGTAGAGAATTTTTTTCGTTATATGACTTTTTTTAATGCTTAACAATTATTAAGCATGGGATTTGTAAAATTATGCAATGGTCATGCCAATATTTTTCTAAAAATGTATTAATCATATTATTTGTTGATTGAGTATAACAATTTTTTTATCAGGTTTCGCTACCTATTAGTCTATGAATTCCTATAAACCACGATTGTCGTTGTCCGCCTTTGACCCTCACTAATAAGTACTCTAACTTTAGTTTTTATTTTAAAAATGCAAATTGTTTGTCATTAATTACTATTTGGGTTAGAATTTAGAGTTTGGCTAGTTTGTTTAGGATAGAACCTTAGAGTTTGGCTAGTTTATTTAGGTTGGAACCTTAGAGTTAGCCTACCTTATTTGATACGCATCCACTCACGCTTCATAAGGTGAAAACAAGGAGAAGCAAACCCAATCCATAGTTCGACAACATTTTTGTTCTGAGTACGGTAATAATCATACCCGTTTTGTGTTTCACATATAGTATGAAGCGTGATTGGATGTATGGTGATCGAGGGGATCACTTTGACAAGATGTTGAAAAAGTTTTGTAAAGCGGCAGTGCAACACAAAGACAGGACAAAGATAGTGAAAAAAATTCCATGTCCTTGTTTTGACTGTGGTGTCATAAGGAAATTTTCACGCATCAAGGAAATTGAATTCATCTGAAGACATGTGGTTTCATGCCACACTATAGAAGATGGACTTTTCATGGAAAAAATATTGAAGATAATGACGTGTCCTCATACAGTCATGATTGGAAGAGGATGAGAACTAACCACACATCTGATTTTGTCAACGAGTCGGAACTCCCAAGTGATTCCAGAGTCAATGACAGTGAGCCAACTTACCATGATAAACAAATAGACAAGATGCTTGATAACATTGATGATAATTTTGTCGACCAGCCGGGTGAGTATCAAAGGTTGTTGGACACATCCAAGACAACCTTGTACTCTTCACGCATTAAGTACACAAAATTGATGCCTGTATTGAATTTGTTAAACCTGAAGGGAAGATAGGATGGAGTGACAAGAGTTTCATGACACTTCTCGTGCTACTTCATGATATGCTACCAAATGGGAATGGTCTCCATACCACCACCTACGAGGCAAAAAAATGGATATGTCCAATGAGAATTGATTACAAAAAGATTCATGCATGTCCAAACAACTGTGTTGTACAGGGGTGATTACGAACATCTTGACAATTGTCTGAAATGTTCATTTTCCTGATATAAGCATAAGGATGGTGACTCCACCTCCGTTCAGAAAAAATCTTTCCAGCTAAACTATTATGGTATTTGCCGATCATACCTAGATTCAAGCGGTTGTTTGCCAATCCAAAAGATGCAAATAACTTACTATGGCACGCAGAGGGTAGAAAAAGTGATGAGAAATTAAGACTCCCAGGAGTTGGAACACAGTGGAGAAACATCAACAGACGGTTCAAAGAACATTTCGGGGGTGAAGATAAGAATATGAGGCTTGGGCTACGTACTGATAGGATGAACCTATTTGGCACGTTGAGCAGTCAACACAACACTTGGCCCATTTTGCAAGTGATCTACAATTTATACTCATGGTTGTGTATAAAACGCAAGTACATAATGTTATCACTCCTGCTAACTGGTCCCAAGCATCCAAGTAATAACATTGATGTATATCTCGTCCCACTGATTGATGATTTGAAGTTATTATGGAATAAGGGAATTGTGGTGTATAATGCTTATGCTAGAGAAAATTTCATTCTTAATGCGTTGTTTTATACTATCAACGACTTCCTTGGATACTGAAATACCCCGAACTTAAATATGGTGATTAGATTATTTTAATATGGTATTTAAGGGCCTAATAGTGCCTAAGTAATTTTGGTGAGGAAAATAAATCCAAAAGAAATGAGAAAACGCTTAGAAAGCGGAAAACGCTAAAATAAGCGTTAAATAACCATAGGAGGTATGAGACCTCGGTTAGCGTATTATGAGGATTCCTAAGGCTTATTAATGCCTAATTAGTATATGGGAATGATTCCCGAAGAAAACGGATCCTTAAAATGGATTAAAAGCACTAACGAACATTAAAGCGCGTTTTTCGAGGTAACCGGGAAAACGTGACTTTAAGCGGGTCAAATAGACTCGTAACAATTTTGGTCAACTAAATAATCATTAATAAATATTATTGAAGCTTTAGAACCAATAAAATCAATAGAACGAGAGATTAGTAAAAACTGTCAAAAACGGGAAGTTGTGGGGTAGAAACATAAATAACACAAACTTATGTGTCCAATAATGTAAAAAGAATTTTTAAAACCCTTGGGTCTGCGGGCTGTCCGATTTTGACCCCCCCCCCCCCTCTCTCACACTCACCTATCCTCTTATTACCTAAAGACAAAAGCCATAAAAGAAAACAAAAAGCAACTACATTACCCCACTCACCACTCTCTCCTCTCCATTCTATCTTCACTCACGTAATACCCTCACCCAGCACCCTCTCTTTTCTTCTTCTTCCCCAAGCATGTGACATTAATGGAGAAAGGAAGCAAACCACACAAAACCTCTCTTCTCTCCTTTGTAACTCCCTCAAATCTCTTCCAAAAATTATAAAAATACCACCATTGTAATCCTCTCACCAAGAGCTACGTTTCTATCTTTCCAAAATTCGAAAACATACATTTTCGTTTTTATGGGTATACCCCATTTGGAGCTTCAAGACCACCATTAGAGCCACCTTGTTCTCCTTGTTCTTTTGAGGTAAAAATCTCTTTAAAACTCCATTGTTTTTCTAGCCTTAAAGGCAAAACGAATCTGGAGCTAAACCCTTGTTTGCTTCTTTGAATGCTAGCCGATTTTGGCTTCTTTGGAGAGTGAGAAGTCTTGTTCTTGAACCATTCCAAACAGCTCTTGCACCTTTGGAAGTGTTAGAATTCGGTTTACAAACCGGTGGGGAGAAGAAGGAAAGAGGAAGGAAGAGAAAAGAAAACAAGAAACGTGAGGTAATGCCTCTGTACAAACCTTGTCTAATGCGTATGTACGAGTAAAAATATTGCTTTGAGCAAATGTAAAACCAATGTAACCGTGGGTGGATGAGTAAAAGGCATTGACTGCATTGATGAGTTAGAATCTGTTGAAAACAAAGAAACGAGCTACTAGAGACAACGTTGAGTTGTCTGATGCATATATACATATAAACTGTCGAAACATATGTATGCATATATTGAACAGGTTGAGTGAGTGTTGGTGTGTGAACAAATCAATGCGGTAGAAACCTTAGGTTTTAGGGGATTCCATGGCAAAATTTAGAGAGGAAAGTGGATCACTTAGAAGCTGGTAGCATTTGAGAAAAGAAAGAAAGAAACAGAAAAAGCAGTAGCAGCTCGGTTGAGCTGCAACAGAACAAAAAAAAAATTGATTGACAGAGAATGTGTAAGTTATCAGTTGAATGAGAGAATTGATTTTGGTGATGGCGTAAGGTAGGTTAGATGCTAAATAAGCTGTAAAACATGCTAGAAACATGAGGGATTAAATGTGGAAGCCATGGGGAATCATTAGAGGAAGAAGAGAATGAAACAGAGCGAGAAGAAACTGAAAATGCGTAACAGACTTGTGTTGGTCCGGGACTTGAGCCATGTAAGAGGTCCCGGGCCACACCTTGTAAAATGGCCGAGAATTGCTCTTAAAGCTGGGTCCGGGACTTAGTCTGGATATAAGGTCCCGGACCATAGTGAAAATGAATTCGAGACTGCAAAGCGTGAATGGTCCGGGACTATGGGTCTGTGTAAAGTCCCGGACCACCATTGAAATTAGCTCGAGAGTTAGGCTGAGTGTTGGTCCGGGACATAGGACCTGGACAAGGTCCCGGACCAACACCAAAATTCACCCGAGAGAAATTTTAATGGGCTGTAAGTTAAGGCTTTGTTTGGGGATGGTTGTATAAGTTGCTTAAGACTTAAGTAAACATAAGTGAGAGTCATTAGGAGTATAAACAAGCTAGAATGAGAATGAGAAGTAAGTAAAGAATGGAAATGAAATTGTATAAGTAAGAATTAGTAAGTATGTAAAGTGAATGATAATGATAGCATAAGATAATTAGTACTTAATTAATGATGTTTAAAGGTCTTAAGAAGTGTAAACAAGTGTAGGAAATTAATGGGGAGTAAGGACATAGTTTGACATGAGTAAACTAAGTATACCGGGATAATGGGGTAAGTACGGGAGTAGTAATTCTTTACGTACCGTATGAGCATAGTATTAATGACATGTTTGAAACATTATCAGTGGAACAATGTGAACCAAGGAACAAGGGAACACACGGTAAAGCTAACCCCGGTGAAAGGTATGATTTTCTCATGCCCCGTATGCTAACCGAGTTACGTTGATTTGTGTGCTGTATGCCGGCTAATCAAGACTAAAGCATGAAAATGGTTTATTGCCTTTCGTTGTATGTCTTGTTGTATGTTGTGTGAGCTAACCTTTCTTGAATTGATTGTGTGGCCTTACTTGGTGCGTAGATCGACTCTTAGATGAGTCTTGTTTTGTAGTGACTCGTAGTAAGAGTCTTATTGTGAACTAATGGAACACTAGCAACGCACTAAGCTATCGAAGCGATAAATGATAACGCAACCCAATGAACTCACTAGAATGTGAGAGAGTGTACGGGAGTAACAACCTCCTGATAACGGTAGGAGAATCGAAACGAATAACCCACAAACAATAAGTAGTGGAAGTATATAAGTAACCCATATCAAAGGAATTATTCTTGGTGCAAACATGAACCATAAGAGTAGTAAAGAATGACGAGGGATCTCCAAACCCCTTAGTAGTTAGTCGACCCATTATGAGAGGACCCGACTGATGTAAGTAATGACCCGAACGTGAGAGTATCCGATATGTTGGGGAAACCCTTAAACCTGAGGATACTAGACGGTAGTAATTCCCTAAGCCAGTGGAGGTTATCGAGAGAGATACTTCTAGGCTAATCCGTGAGATTGTATTATACTCTGAGAGAAGAGTGTTGGGAATAAGAGTAGTCCGGTAGAACGGACATTTGAGTATTTGAGGAGTTAAGCGTATAGCCCTCGTATTGTAGGTCCGGTGGCAAGTCTTTTGTATGACTCCGCCCGGTGGCCAAAGTAATGAGTATTGAGTATTGCGTACGTATGAGCAAAGTAATGAGTATTGAGTAAGAAGCGAGTATGAGTATGTAGTGAGTATTGAGTATTGAGTATGTATGAGTAAGTATTGAGTACTGAGCATGTATGAGTAAGTAAGGAGTAGTGAGTAATGAGTGTACATAAGCGTAGTAACGAGTACAGAGTAAGGAACGTGTACGAGTAAAGTATCGAGCATGTAGTGATGGGTATGCAAGGGTAAAGAGTAGGTATGAGTAGAGTAGCGAATATCGAACATAGTACGAAGAGTAATGAATGAATATCAAACATGGATGGTTGACTATCGTACCGTCTTCCTTAGTAAGAATTGAACTTGTATGTGTATGTAGATATTGTTGTTGTATTGTTGTAGCATGAGTATGTATGTACGCATGTAAATGAACTCCATGTATAATCGACCAAAGTAGTCGATGTACCGCGGTTAGCACGCGGTATATGCGAATTTCATGCGCAGCGTAAGCTGACCCCCGGGGGACCGTTTTTAGTGTGCAGGTACCCGAAGCTGATCATCGTTGAGAGAGTAGGACGGGGACTGCTACGTAAGCATGGGTAGTTCTATAGTAGGAATTGGTACTTGTATTGTAATGAGAATTTGGAAGCTTAAATTGTATCGGTAATTTAAGGATTGTAGTATGCTCGGTATAGTACTGTATTGGAGTTGTAATTGTATTATGGTTGAGTATGCAATGGGAAGTATTGTATTGTGTAGAGTACTCGGTATGTTCTTATTCATCAGACCGATAGTATGTAGTATTGTAACTCGCCTTGTTAGTCACGTGGGTGACTAACGGCATTGTACACCCGCCGTTGTGTAAAGAGTATCCGCTGCGAAGGTAAGTATTTGTACAGTAATGACGGTATTAGCGGTAGGGGTGTTACAGATACGGGAACTTATCTGGATACATGGTGAAAAGAACATTTGCATGTCTGGTATAGGAGAATGACACACGTTCGGACTGTTTAAAAAATTATGGTAAGAATATTTACATGTGTCATCGATGTCTTCTACCTGAAGATCACCCTGAACGTAAGAAGAAGAAACTGTTCAATGGTAAGGTCGAGACTTGTGTGGCCCGTCTACCGTTGACCTCTGAGGAAGTGTATGCGAAGGTCAAGGACATTGTAAATGTATTTGGAAACACATCAAAACTGGCAAAGAACATTTGAAAAAAATGCTTTATCTTTTAGGATTTACCATACTAGTGTCATCTGTCTATCAGACACTGTTTAGATATCATGCACATCGTAAAGAACGTTGGTGAAGTAGTGAGCGGGACTTTTCTCAACATACTCGATAAAACAAAAGACGAATTGAAAGTGGGAAGAGACATGCAAGCCATGGGTATATGAAAATGTATTTCCCACCATCTTTTTTACCCTGAAGTAGTGAGCGGGACCCAAACCGCTACTAATTAAGTTTTCGGTTCGGTTTTCGGTTATTAAATAGAAAAAAAATTGGTTTTCGGTTATTTCGGTTTTAGGTTAATTCAGTTAGTGAGCTGAATTTCGGTTATAACCGGAATAACTGAAAACTGATTTTTTTTTTCAAAATTCGGTTCTCGGTTAACCGAATGGACACCCCTAGTTTGAAGTTATTGTAGAATGAGGTACCATGGTGTATGGTGCTTACGCAAGGGGAAATTTCATGTTCAAGGCATTGTTATTCTTTACTATCAACGACTTACCTGCATATGAGAACGTGTCTTGATACACAGTGAAAGGAACCTTTGCATGTCGGTATGTGAGGATGACACATGTTCGGGCTAGAGCTGTCAAAATTTGACCCAACCCGAAAACCCGTCTATTTTATCCGAACCCGAAACCTGATCTAAACCCGACAATATTGAAATATACTAAGCCCGAAACTTGATTGGGTAAAACCCAAAATGACCCAAACCCCGAAATGACCCAAAAAATTTATCACCCGAACCCGAAATGACCCGAAATAATTGTAATTAAATATTAGCCAAACTTGAATAACATATAATAATAGTGACCATAAATTGTTCCAAGCCTGAATGACCCAATTAATATGACAAAAAAAAAACTTGTTTCAAACTTTGTATATCCGAATGATATTCAGAATAGGCATTGTATTGAATTTTTGTAATATATATGTAGTATACACTTATAGAAATTAGGTATATATTTATTTAATATTTTTTCAAAAAATATTAACGATGACCCGAAATAACCAAAACCCAATTCTATATGATACTATTACAACTCGAACCCAATTTGACCCAAACCCCTAATGGCCCAAACCCAAAATGACCCGAAAATTTAATGACCTAAATGGATATTGACCCAAAAAGATATGACCCGAAACCCAAACGGATAACCTGTTTTCCAGGTCTAGTTCGGACCATTTAAAAAAATGTGGCAAAAATGCTTACATGTGTCATCGACGGCTTCTACCTGAAGATCACCCTTATCAAAAGAAGAGAAAATTGTTCAACGGTAAGGCATAGACTCGTGTAGCCTGTCTATCGTTGACCTCAGAAGAAATGGATGCACATGTTAAGGACATCGTAAATGTTTTTGGAAACATATCAAAGCCAACAAAAAAATGGAAAATTTTTTCTATCTTTTGGGAGTTACTGTATTGGTGTCATCTACTCATGAGACACTGTTTAGATATCATGCACATAGTGAAGAACTTTAGTGAGGCAGTGAGCGATACTTTTCTCAACATACCGGCCAAAACAAAAGACGGTTTGAAAGTGAGGAAAGATATGCAATTCATTGGTATACGAGCATATTTACACCCACAAAAGAAAGGGAAACGAATATGGCTACCTCTTGCATTCTATACTCTTTCAATGAATGAAAAAGTTAGCTTCTATAAAATGTTTGCACTCGGTAAAAGGACCATCTGGGTACTCTTCAAAATGGAAGGAACATAGTATTAATGAAGGATTTGAAGTTGTTAGGTATGATGTCTCACTGTTATCTTGCATTAATGTTACATCTTCTTCCAGTTACAATCTGAGGGATATTGCTAGATAATGTCATAAATGCTTTAACCCGATTATGTTTCTTCTTCAATGGTGTATGCTGCGAGGTTATTAACTTTACCTCCAATAGTGATCTACAATAAAAAATTGTAGTCACATTTTGACAACTTGAGATGTATTTCCCACAATCTTTTTTTGAGATAATGGTGCACTTAATTGTCCACATTGTTCGAGAGATCCCATTTTGTGGTCCGGTCTACTTACGATACATGTATCCTTTGAATGATACATGGGTATTCTAAAGAGTAGAATGAAGAATACATATCGATCGAAAGGGAGCATAACTAAAGTGAGTGACTGAAGAAGTCACAAAATTTGTGACAAATTAATTGAAGGAAGCAAAAGTAATTGGTATTCCAAAACTGTGACACTATGTAAGATTTAAGGGTAAAGGTGTCGTTGGCAGAAGGATTGTTCAGGTCCATGTCATCTTGTTCACCTAGCACATCTGTTTGTGTTACCGCACAATGAATGATTGTGAATGATTAATCCTTGATGAATTGTTGTGGATGATTGACCCTTGGGGAGTGATATTGAAGGATTTTACACCAATGAATGAATACCATTGAGGGAGACGGACCCTTTGTATCCGATGGTTGAAACAAATCATGGAATTGAAAAGGAATGTAGGAGAGACAGACCCCTTTATATCCGATGGTTAAAATAAAATATAGAAGAGGGTTACAGATCCTAGATATCCGAGGATGAATTTAGGTGGCTAACCCATATGGTACCATGTGGTAGACGGACCATAGATATTCGGTGATTAAATTAAGGGAGTAAGAACCTTGTATCCAGCCGTTGAAATTAATTGATGATATATGAGATGATGGGAGACAAACCCTTGATATCCGGAGGCCATGTGTGCTATTGATATGAATTGAATATGCACATCGGTGCATGAACGAGAACCGTAATGGGCTGTTGAAAATGAACTGATTATGTGAACTTGTATTTCTAACGACCTTAAAACCACCCTAGTTGTAAGGCTGAAACACGCTGCACACTTATTACCTAAGATACGCAAGGCTACATTAATGAAACCAAAACTGAAACAAATATCTCATATATTAAACAATCAGCATTACAAAGTTGTCAACTGGTTTACAAACATAACTAACAAAATGGAAAGATAAGCTCCAAAATACAAAGGACCACAAGGTCAACAATACAAATACAAACTTTTAATGCAAAGCTAAAAGATGAAAACAGGAATCTCCCGCCAAAATGCTATATAACTTGCAAAGGATCAATAGGGGTGAGCAAACCACAACTCAACAGGTGATAAACTTCATCAGAATTAGAGTCAAGCAAAAGCACTTCAAAACACTTAAAGCCAAATATAGGCAGAGCAAAACAGAAGTGTCAATAGACAACTAAACAGTGGAAGACATTTATAGAAAACATAAAGCTATTCAAAACATTCAAATTCAGAAACAAGATGAGCAGAACGGAAGTCTCAAAAGACAATTAACAGCGGAAGACATTTATCAATTAGCAGAAGGACAAACCAGAACATAAGCGGGATTTCATAATAAAGCTCATTAGAAAAAAGATCACAACTCTTGTAAAACCGAGTTCATAAACCAGATTTATCAAATACAGAAAGCAAAATGAAGCAGAAACCACACTTTAAGAATGAGACAAAGCACAATGCATGGTCTTATGTCAAAAGCTGCTACAACTCAAAACTGTATAGAAATCAATGCCAGAACACACTTAGCGGAACCGATCCACAAATCAAACGTTCTCAAAACAGAGTATCACAATTTAGAGCACTCACAAAACAAAGTCGTTCACAGTCAGAACGGTTCACAAATAGACTGGGACACTAGAACATAGTACACACATAAATGGTCAAAGACTAATGGATCAGAAGATCCTCGACAATGCATAAAGGGTCAAAGACCCATGGTTTGAAAAATCCTCGACAACACCAAAAATGGTCTGAAGACCAATGGACCAGTCGGTCCCAGAACAGAAACAGAATGAAATCTATATAGCATGCTACGGGATAGCCCGACCCAGCCATCCATGACTCAGAAGGCAAATTAACTTGGTCCTAAAACAAACGCTTAAACTTTCAGAATAGAAGGTGTTGTAAAATACAAACACCATAGCATAGTTTATCTCAAAACCGAAGCCATTGCAAAAATAGAGGTCTTATGTCAAGACTCAAGCACTAAAGCCGGATGGAAACGGAAACCTAAATCACACTATCAAAGCAGATCAGAGATCATAAACAAAACGAATACTTTCAAAACGGAAAACATGTAAATGTACACCAAAACATGTCAAAATTGCTTATGAACACTAAAGGGAATCATAATCCCGCAAACGGAAGTCAAACGAACATTTTAGACAAATTCAAAGAGGTGGCTGAACATGTGTCCGAACCTACAAGTCCAAACGTATGTCGTGACTCAAATCAAAGGTTTCCAAACATTTGTCCGAGCCTACAAGTCTTGACGCATGTCGTGACTCAAAACAGAGATGTCCAAACATGTGTCCGAACTTACAAGTTCGAACGCATGCAGAGTTGAAACCAGAGGGTCTCCAGACTTGTGTCAAGGCTTACAAGTTCGGACACAAGTCGAACCGTAAACCCAGACATTGTCCTCGCACTCCATCCAGACATACAAGTTCGGACAAAAGTCCGGACAATGCAAAAACCGTCTAAACCAGAGGAGTCCACACATGCTATTAGAACTTACATGTTCGGATGCATGTTTGGACACGACAAAACATGCAAATTCATAAACAGCAAATGACGAACTCAAAGCCATAAATTCACCACAAATAACATATCACCTTCCATATCAAAGTAGGCAAATCAATCATGAAACCATGGGGTTTTAACAGAGCGAAAATGCAAGCGAAATTCAAGTCCGAATCACAATCAAATCAGAAAGTTCAGCAACATAATAAAAAACAAATTCCTAGAGTCCCCATGGTGAACACACCCATACCAAATTCATCTACCACCTACCTCAAATTGAAGAATGAAGAACTTTTCAAACTCCACGTCAAATTCTCCTTGAGTCTCCACCTGAAACTTGACAAATTATCAATTGGATTAATAGGGAGTCAAAACCAAAATCAATAAAACCCATAACTCAAATCTGAAATTTGATGGACTAGTAAAATGAAACTTACGAGCTAGATCATTCGAACGATTGAACCCGAGAACAGAAACCAAAGAAAGAAGAGAAGATGAGCAGAGGGAGAGCATGAGCAGAGCGAGAAAAGAAGATCAAGAATGAGAGAAAAGGAATGGGAAATAGGAAGCTTCGTTCCTAACTTAATTAACAAAAGGCAAAATGATGCTCGTACCCTTCCCCCCTTAAAATTAACCACGAATAACATAACTTTCTAACCTAAGGTTAGAAAATCACATGAGTCTCCCTTTACAAACCATAAAAAAAATAAAAAAGATAAAAAAACTGGGGCACAACATTATTCCCCTCTTAAAAAATTTCATACACGAAATTCAACAAAACCCAAAGCTCGGACTAATCTCCTCAAGTGCGAAAATTCTGATGACAGTGACTCACTCGAAGAGGAATCTCACACTATAAAAGCTCAAACCAACCCCCAGCTACCACTCAGAAACTCGCTGCCAAAACACTAACACAAGATGCACAACGAAAGTCACTATATACTTAACCCAAAATACATAAAACCCAACACGAAGAGCAAACAATCAACTCGCATCAGAAGTCACAGAAGGCATCCTTTCCCAAAGGACCCGACACTCTCAAACTTACACTCAGAACTCAAGAGACACTATGCTTCTGTTGTGTCACTCTTATGCCAGACAAACACAGAGCAGCCGCATACGATTGACACCAGATAGCAAACAAACACAAGCAGTAGGCCGCAATCAATAGACAAACGACACGGAAGCGCAGGCATGCAAACACCCAACACACTCAGTAAAACCCAAACTTGACTATGATACCACTAAATATAACAACCCCAAAACCACCCTATTTCTAAGACCGAAACACGTCGCACACTTATTACTTAAGATATGCAAGGCTACACTAACGAAACCCAAAGCTAAAACAAATATCTCATATATTAAACAATCAGTTCCAAAGTTGTCAACTGGTTTACAAACAAAACTAACAAAACAGAAAGATAAGATCAAAGCTTCAAAATACAAAGGACCACAAGGTCAGCAATACAAATACAAACTCTAAATGTAAAGCTAAAAGTTAACAAAAGCTAAACAGAAAACTCAATAAAATTAAAAACTATCAATTAACCGTGTCGGAGATCCCCGGCAACGGCGCCAAAAACTTGTTGGAGAATATGTGACTACTTCTACAACTTAGGCAGTGTACCTATCGTTTTGCGGAATAGTGGATTTGTGGGTTGTCGTACTCTTGGGGACCTCGCTGTGGTAAATTGACAGTGTAGTAAATTAACTGAGACTTCTAGTAAACAGGTTTTATTATTTTGAACGAGTATGATTAAAAGCTAACTTATAAGACAATAATAAAAACAATTAATCAAAACAGAATAGAAATAGAAATTGTAAATCTTTTGTTTTTAAGGAAGTATCCTAGGTTATTCTACTCACCTATTTTATCCAATTATATCAATATAAGCTTTCCCACTTTAACAATAAACTCAGGAATCTTAATTAGTTCATTGACCGGCCCTTGTACAATAAACCCTGACTAACTTAAACAACAAGCCGCAATCCTTGCCCAAGTCATTATAAATTAATCGCTTTATTACCAATTCCTATTGGAGACAGATTAACCTATAGGAGAGACACGCTTCTAGTCGTTAACATGTTTTGACTTCCTTTGTCTAGAACCTTGTCTTAGCACCGCATTTCAACAAGAGGCTACAAATATCACTTTAATAATTGTACAAGAAGATTAAAGCGCATTAAGGACAAGAATCAAAATACTGCATAGTTAAATTATAGTGGAAAGTTTACATAACACAATTATAATAAAATAGGCTCGCTTCCCAACCCGGGAGGCTAAGTTTATTACTCAGACATTAACAAGGATGAAAATAAAATAAAGATAGAAATAGCCATTATTTTGGAGACTGCCGGAGGAGACGGGACTGCGACTCGCTTCTGCTCCAGCTGCTTTTCTTCTTCTCTTCTTTTTATCCTGGTTCTGCTGAGTGGTGGAATGAAGAATGAAAATAAATGGAGAAGTGGGAGATAAGAGGATGGAATGGGTCGTAGGTGTGGTTTGTATTGTGGTGTTCGATTCTGTTGTGAACGATGGATGAGCTTTGATGAACTTTGATGAATTTTGGATTTTTACAGAGAAACTTGAGTGTTTCTCTGAATTTCCAATTTGGTGATGGTGAAAATGAAGATACGTGGTGGTGGTTGTGGTGGTCTTTGGATTTTTAGGAAGGGATGATGTTTTTTCTGATGAAGAAGCAGTGTGTTTATATAGAAGAAAGAAGGAGGAAAAAGACAGGGCTGAAGCACACGTGAGGAATTTAAGAAGTGTGGCGGCGCCTGATATTGCTGATGGGGTAGATAGATGTGTTTGTAGGCGCCGCAAATGAAGAATGAGGAAGACGGTGCCGAAAGAAATCAGTCGCGTCAATTTCTGGATCTGGGTTGCATTTACACGCGTCCTTGTTTGTGTCATTGTTTGTGTCCTTGCTTAAATGGGCGGACACATTAATAATATAAATGCCGCGTGTCTTGTTAATATGTCCAGCCTATGTCCTTGTTTGTGTCCTTGGATATTTGGCCGGACGTCTCACAAGCCTTTTCTTTATCTCTTGTCCTTGCTTATCTCCCGGACGTCTCACAAGCCTTTTCTTTATCTCTTGTCCTTGTTTTTTTCCCCGGACGTCTCTAGTGAGTGTTGTCCTTCCTTTTTTGGGCAGACGTGTCTGTAGTGTAAAGTGTGCGCGTGTGTCCTTGTTTTCTGTCCTTGTTTGTGTCCTGCCTTTTTTCCCCGGACGCAAACAAGGACGTGTATATTTCCTTTGCAAAATTCGATAGGCTCTAGATTCTTCATTTTAACTCCGTTTCACTCGCCGTTTGTTGCGTTGGAAAGTTTGTGAAGTAAACTATGTGATTCCAAGACTTTTTACTGCATTTGACACATAAAATGTATCAGTTCATATCAAAACATAAATCTAAGAAAACATATGATAAGGGATAATACGACATGATTTGTTTATGAAAATGGGAAGAATTATAGCCCTAAAAATAGATGTATTTCTCACTTATCAAACTTCCTCACACTTAGCTTTTGCTTGTCCTCAAGCAAATAAAGAATAAATCTATCTCTAAGGCCGTAGTATCGAACCTCAGGATCAAACAGATGCAAAATAGGAAGTAAGCAGAGTGACAATCAAAAGAATAGTTCTGCTCTTGGTTGTAGATTTTCGCAATCAGTGATAAAGAAATGATTTTTTTAAAAGCATAGATAAGTTAGATTACAAAATCTGAATATATATTATCTTGGGATCTTCCACTATTTCTTTCCTTTAACCTTTGGATGACAAGGGGTGTGAAGTAACACCTTATTCCGCGATACCTTTCAACACCACGTACTCATGATCAAAAACAAAAATTCAAACTGTAATTCACTTTTTTCGCATGCAAAAACATTCTTCTTCAAGATGTATACAAAACAAATGAGTAATTGTGAATTTGTAGAGTTGTTCCATAACCCAGACTTTTCTCTCAATCCTTGTAACGGTGTTGGGCCAACTATCCCAGATCCGAGACCTTAGGTAGATTGGTGTTAAGGCGCCCCTAGGACTTAATAACTGGATAGACGAGGCCTGCTTTAGTTAGGAAAATTTTTGATCAGCGGAGTACCTTGCCTTATCCTTTCATTCCAAACTTTTCACATCATTTCCAAAATCTCAAGATACTAATTCAGTTTCCACAATCAACTTAATCCATCAAATTTTAGTGAAAACATATTCATTTGATAAAAAAACTATGTATACAACAACCTAAAGCAGAAAGATTCTTGAGGTGGTCACCTAGCTCAACTTCAAATCTGTGCCAAAAAATTTTACCCAAGAATTCAATATTTATAAGCACTCAAAGAAGTGATTTTCTCAATGCAAGATAACAAATAAAACAAGTGTGGGCATTAAGTGTAACTGACATATTTTCAGGGAAAGGTCTCTACTTCCTCACACTTAAGAGGAGCAATGTCCTCATTGTTCGAAAATAAAAATCAAGAAAAGACCTTTCAAAATATGCTAGACTCATGAAGAATTTCATTCAGGACATATCATGGACTGATAAAAAAAATAAGCATTAAGCGTGATAGACTGAACACAAACATTTAAAAATAAAGAAACTGAAACTCCCTTGATATCGTAGATTGAGGAAGATTCCCTTCCTCACACTTAAGTTCGAACAATGGGGTAATAGCGTTCCTCACACTTGCATTCAAGCAAGTGTCCAGCCTTGAAGATCATCAAATACCATGATAAGAATTTTACCTGCACACACTCACAACTACCCAAAAACAAACGCTGAAAAGCGTTGCATTAAAGTACAAATACCATTAAAATAAAATATTATAAAATCATATGCTCCCCTCTTCATTTGATAGCACATCCTCCTTCCTTTGAATTGTTTTTTTTATAACAATATAGGAATAGTATGGAAGACAAAACATAAAACAATAATAGTAGGATAATAAAATTTAACCACTAGGTTGTCTCCCAGTAAGCTGCCCGTATTTATAGTCTTTGGCTAGACTCCCGCTTCGTTATCCTGGATCAAAAATAAAAGTAGACAACAGCTTTGCCAGGAAAACGAAGTTAGCAGTAATTAAAAGCAAACCACCTGGATCAAAACAGAACGTCACCTCGGCAAATAAAATAGGAAAATGAATACTCCACAAAACCTGGTGTTTGAGGACGTACTGCCGGTAACGTAGTTCTAACAGGAGACCAGGTGGTGATGACTTTTCTTCCTCAAATTGGAGGATGTAAACATCCTCCTCTTGTTCATGAGGTTTATGGAGGCAGGGTGAGAGTTGATGAGAGACTGGTGGTGGTGCTTTCTCCTCAGATTTGAGAATATATATATATCCTCTTCCGGTTGATGAGGCTCAATAGGATAATCCTCTTCTGGCTCGCGGTCTGGCTTAGACAAAATATCTTCAAATTTTAATTGCTCCGCTTGTGCTGGGGATAGAAATGGAGGAGAATTGTAACTCTCAGACATTTGCTCCAACTCGGCGTCGGAGAAAAATGTCCTGATAAGTTTCTTAATCTCCTCATCAGAACTTGTAGCTTCAAGAATATCTGGCTCGAATCGATCTTCGCTCCTTGGAGTCACCACTGGAATCTCTTCTAGCGGCTTGGTCTGACTCGGGAGAAATTCGTCTGGCCCTTGTGTAGATTGCTGTTCATTCTGATTGAAGTAATCATATCCCAACTGAGCTTCTTGGTACTGTGTATTAGCCTGGTCGACTTCCCACCAATACGACTCTCGATTTGATTGTTGCGGTGGTTGATAATCCTTGACCAACCTTTGATATGAGGATATCTCCTTGCATATGCGTCTATTCCAAATCAATCAACAATCTTCTCACCTCATCGTAGCCGCTCTCCATAATCAGTAACTATCCTACAAAAACAAAAATAAAAATACCAAGTAGAATAGAACTAAAAATAGAAAATAAACACAAACATAAAAATTAACTAAATAGAAAAACAAATAAGAAATAAAACAGAAATACAAGAAAATTGCTAAAAGAAATAAGTAAGGAAAATTAAATAAAATTAAATGAAGCAAAAAAAGATAAAATAAAAAAAAACTAAACAAAATTAAATTACTGGAATTTAAATGACAAGGGAATTTAAATGACAGTAATTTAAATGACAGTAAAATAAAGAACTGAATTTAAATGACAATTAAAATAAAGAGCTGGAATTGTAAAGAACTGAAATTTAAATGACAGAAAATTTAAATGACAGAATTTAAATGACAGAAAATTAAATTACTGAAATTTTAAGGACAATGGAAACTTAAATAACTGGAAAATAAATGACTGGAAAAATAAATGACTGTAATTAATACGATATTTAAATTGCTATAAAGATTAAATAACAAACAAAAAAATAGAAACAAAAATTAAAGAGTAGCAAAAGCTAAACAGAAAACTCAATAAAATTAAAAAACTATCAATTAACCGTGTCGGAGATCCCGGCAACGGATCCAAAAACTTGTTGAAGAAATATGTGACTACTTCTACAACTTAGGCAGTGTACCTATCGTTTTGCGGAATAGTGGATTTGTGGGTTGTCGTACTCTTGGGGACCTCGCTGTGGTAAATTGACAGTGTAGTAAATTGACTGAGACTTCTAGTAAACAGGTTTTATTATTTTTGAACGAGTATGATTAAAAGCTAACTTATAAGACAATAATAAAAACAATTAATCAAAACAGAATAGAAATAGAAATTGTAAATCTTTTGTTTTTAAGGAAGCATCCTGGGTTATTCTGCTCACCCATTTTATCCAATTATATCAATATAAGCTTTTCCACTTTAACAAAAACTCAGGAATCTTAATTAGTTCATTGACCGGTCCTTGTACAATAAACCCTGACTAACTTAAACAACAAGCCGCAATCCTTGCCCAAAGTCATTATAAATTAATCGCTTTATTACTAATTCCTATTGGAGACAGATTAACCTATAGGCGAGACACGCTTCTATCGTTAACCTGTTTTGACTTCTTTGTCTAGAACCTTGTCTTAGCACCGCATTTCAACAAGAGGCTACAAATATCACTTTAATAATTGTACAAGAAGATTAAAGCGCATTAAGGACAAGAATCAAAATACTGCATAGATAAATTATAGTGGAAAGTTTACATAACTCAATTATATAAATAGGCTCGCTTCCCAACCCGGGAGGCTAAGTTTATTACTCAGACATTAACAAGGATGAAAATAAAATAAAGATAGAAATAGCCATTATTTTGGAGACTGCCGGAGGAGACGAGACTGCGACTCGCTTCTGCTCCAGCTGCTTTTCTTCTCTTCTTTTTATCCTGGTTCTGCTGAGTGGTGGAATGAAGAATGAAAATAAAATGGAGAAGTGGGAGATAAGAGGATGGAATGGGTCGTAGGTGTGGTTTGTATTGTGGTGTTCGATTCTGTTGTGAACGATGGATGAGCTTTGATGAACTTTGATGAATTTTGGATTTTTACAGAGAAACTTGAGTGTTTCTCTGAATTTCCAATTTGGTGATGGTGAAAATGAAGATACGTGGTGGTGGTTGTGGTGGTCTTTGGATTTTTAGGAAGGGATGATGTTTTTTCTGATGAAGAAGCAGTGTGTTTATATAGAAGAAAGAATGAGGAAGAAGACGGGGCTGAAGCACGCTTGAGGAATTTAAGGAGTACGGCGGCGCCTGATATTGCTGATGGGGTAGATAGATGTGTTTGTAGGCGCCGCAAATGAAGAATGGGGAAGACGGTGCCAAAAGAAATCAATCGCGTCAATTTCTGGATCTGGGTTGCATTTACACGCGTCCTTGTTTGTGTCCTTGTTTGTGTCCTTGCTTAAATGGGCGGACACATTAATAAATATAAATGATGTGTCTTGTTAATTTGTCCAGCCTATGTCCTTGTTTGTGTCCTTGGATATTTGGCCGGATGTCTCACAAACCTTTTCTTTATCTCTTGTCCTTGCTTATTTCCCCGGACGTCTCACAAGCCATTTCTTTATCTCTTGTCCTTGTTTTTTTCCCCGGACGTCTCTAGTGAGTGTTGTCCTTCCTTTTTTGGGCGGACGTGTCTGTAGTGTAAATGTGTGCGCGTGTGTCCTTGTTTTCTGCCCTTGTTTGTGTCCTGCCTTTTTTCCCCGGACGCAAACAAGGACGTGTATATTTCCTTTGCAAAATTTGATAGGCTCTAGATTCTTCATTTTAACTCCGTTTCACTCGCCGTTTGTTGCGTTGGAAAGCTTGTGAAGTAAACTATGTGATTCCAAGACTTTTTACTGCATTTGACACATAAAATGTATCAGTTCATATCAAAACATAAATCTAAGAAAAACATATGATAAGGGAGAAATACAACATGATTTGTTTATGAAAATGGGAAGGATTATAGCCCTAAAAATAGATGTATTTCTCACTTATCAAGGGACATGACACCTATATTAGAGCCATACAGTTGGATCCAGCAATCTTCAGAATGGGTAAGTAATTTCTAGGCCCGAGGGTCTTCCACTTTTTTGATAGAGATGTTCATTTCCCTCAAGTACACAATATGAATCCACAATATTGTTGACTTATTGACAATAGCCAAAATGTCTCTTAAGCAAAAAGCCCAATCTCCATTCATGGATATCCTTGAGACCGATGCCCCCCTAATTTCTTGTTTGTTCAGAGGGTGCTCCATGCCACCAGAGTAGTGGGGTAACTGTAGGTATCGCCAGACCAAAAAACGAGTGGAATTTCTTTATAATGTTTTGGTTACATTCTTTGAGAGAAGAACACTCCCAACAATGCCATATAGTGTGCTCTGAATGAGGGAAAGACGACCCGCAAATGAAAGGCTCTTACCACCCCACGAGTTAAAGGTTTTATGGATGCTATCAATCAAAGGGTTGAAATGTGTGTTTCTATGCTGCCTAGCTGAGAATGGGACATTCAGATAGCGAAAAGAGAAAGAGCTTTCACTGAAACCCGTGGAGCGGAGGATCGAGTCAGCATTGATGGGGCTAACCCCCACCAAAGAAGATTTCAGATTTGGAAGAATTGGACTTAAGACACAAAGCCTTATAGAATAGCTGAATTTTACTAAGCATAAGAGTATAAGACTACTGATCTACCTACAGATTAGAAGCATGTCATCAACAAATAAGATATGAGATATGTGGAGTCCTTTACAAGATTGGTGATAACAGAAGTTTGGGGAGGAGCGGAGCTGGACAAGGAGTTGGGAATTGACACGTTTATGAAAGAAATGGTTAAATTAGTAAACTTGACTATTTTGATTATAACCAACTAGGATATTTCACAATATACCCCTAAAATGTTTCATAATTCACTATATATCTCGATTTCATAACTTGCATGCTATTCATATACCCCTCAAAAGTTTCAAAATTCACAATAGAGTTGTACTCCGTGAAATGACCTTGAATAATTATTATTTTACCCTTGACATTGCAAATCATGTTTCAAGTTCATTATATGTCAACTTTGTTATTTAGGGCATTTTATGAATTTTTACAAAAAAACTAAAACTAAAAAAACTCTAAATAATTACAAAGAATGTTTAAAAAGTACTATAATTTTAAAAACATTAACTAAAACATATATACAATTGAAATAAAATTAATAATTCTTAAATATTAATTATACACAAAACTTCAATTAAATTATTTTTTCTTCACATTTTTTACCATCCTTGACTATTTATCAATCTTTTTCTTCATTAATACAGAGGTGAAGCCAAATGGGGTCCCATGGGGCCACGGGATCCCACGTTTTTTAAAAAATTCAAATGGGGTGTATATGTAGAGTAATTAAAGTTTTCATATATAATATAAATGACCCTATATATCACAAAATTGTATGGTATAATGGTTAGGGTAGAAGCAGTGTTTTAGTTATGTGGGTTGGAATCTCATACATGACGTACCATCAAATTCAAATAGTTTTTTTAAAGGGTCACTACGCTTTCATAGTACTGACCCCATATAGTTATCGTTCTGGCTCCACTCCTACATTAATATATTTACATTTATGTACAGATAATGATTAAATATTATATAATAAGCATATATATATATATGTCAGCTTGTAAACAAAACTAATCTAGTATAAGATGAAGACTGAATAGTCAAGGAAGGTAAAAAGGTGAGATAAAAAAATAGATTGTTGGAAGTTTTGTGTATATTTAATATTTAAGAATTAAAAATTTTATATAAGTTTCACTTAATTTTTATAATCTTATTATTTTTATGATATTTTTGTAGTTATTTATAATTTGTAGTATTTATATTTTGTAAAATTTCATATAATGTCCTTGAATAAAAAAAAGTGATATATTGTAAACTTGAAACATGTTTGTAATGTCAGGCGTAAATAGTCGTTATTCAAGGTCCTTCACAGAGTAGTGGTATATTGTGACTTTTAAAACCTTTTAGGGGTATATGAAGAACGAATATTAAAATCAGGGTATATAATGAATTGTTAAACTTTTTGATGGTATATTCTGAATTCTGCCATAGCTAAATTATAACTAGATATGAAATACATTGACTATATTCCTAAATTTTAGTATCATAAATTTATTTTACGTAAGATAATTTCTTTGGTAATTTCTTGCCTACATCCAAATATAGCTATAGATGGCTATAGACAGGTACATTTGTTATATAAAAAATGTATAGTAGTAAATAAATATTGTACCGCTATATATGTAATGTAATCCATTGAATTATGATATTATTGAAATTTTACTAGATGTACATACTAACTTCTTAAATAGTACAATAAGCTTACAGAATCTATACATTTACACTATATAAACTGTACAATTTTAAACGTAGCCAAAGATAACTACATATGCTTGTAGCCAAGAATGATTGAATTTCTTTTAGGTTTTAAACACCACTAAATAGGTTGTGCACTAACTTCAGGGGCGGATCTAGGAGGGGGTCGGCGAAACTTTTGAAAATTTGTCGAATTCTCTTATAAATTTTTGAAAAGTATAAAATGACATAATGTTTTAAAGAAAGATAGTGTCAAAAAAAAAATTTTACCCCCCAAACAAAACTCCTGGATCCGCCACTGACTAACTCATTAATCGTCATAATACAGGCTCAAAGAGCTGCGTGAGATATAGCCACAGTTCTCTAGTTTCATGATGTATGTAGATTGTGAGAAACTGCTAGTTAAACTAATATTGTGGGAACATATAACTCTCAATCTTTTGTAAGTTTATAGTTAATTGTGGAAAAAAATATAAACTACTTTAATAACCTACCAAAAGAATTAAGACACAATCAATTACTAAATAAATAATTCTCCCAAATTTCTGTAAGCTCATCGCTACCTCTTAGATGCAAAATAAAACAAACAAATAAAATAACCAAACTAAGATGATATTATGTGTCAAGGTTGTTTTCCCTAAAAGTTAAACCAAAAAAGATAGTGAATACTATTATATAAATGTTGATTTTAATTTAAAGATTGTTCATATAATATGTAAAATATTTATTATTACAATATTTTTCAATTTTATCTAATAATTTGTAATGAAATATGTAAATTACTCAAAGCAATCAAATATATCATTTAAGAAAATAGCATATGAAAAATGTCACAATCAATAATAATAAAAAATCAGCCCGTCTTGGCTATAGGTAGATGTAGCCAACATGGCTACGTCCCTGTAGTCTTCGTTTTTTTTTTCCGCGCCTCCGGCACCTTTCTCTCTCTTTTTTTATATAAAACTTTAAATTGTTATAATTTTTAATTATAAGTCCAAAATAAAAAAATTATATCATTGTTCACCTAAATTCAAACTCTTCAAAACAAGACCAGTCATGGATATGTTTTGACAACTTTTAAAAAAAATATTTTACATGTATAGTGTACAGAATATAAAAGAAAACTTGTACAGTTGATCAAAAAAACTTGTACAGTTGGCCATACAAACATGTACAAATGTTCATTAAAACATGTACATCCACACATAAAAACATGAATATCATTACATTAAAAACATACAGATGGTCACATAAATCTGTACGAATCATTAAATATGTACATCCTTACATTAAAACATGTACATATAAGGGAGAAAACTTATACATATGATCATACAAACATGTACATATGACCATACAAACATGTACAGATGTTCATTAAAGAACATGCACATTCTCACATTTAAACATGTACATTCTCACATTAAAACATGTACATTGTCACATTAAAATATGTACATACATCCTCACATTAAAATATATGGTATACATGTAAAAATAATTTTTTAAAAAAGTTGTCAAACATATCCATGCTGGTCTTATTTGAAATACTCGAATTTATATGAACAATGATATAATTTTTTTCATTTCGGACTTATATGTTGAAAGTTATAACAATTTAAAGTTTTTATAATTAAATAAAAAAAGAAAAACAATTTAAAAAAAACTGCTGAGCAAAGAAAAAAAAACATATCCAGGCGCGCAGTCACTGTAGCCAAGTAATTGCCAAAAAAATTAAGAAAACATCACTTTCAGAAATCTGTAATAAGCATACGCTTCATTAAAGAATACAAATAGTTTACGTAGTCATGCCAACAAGAAACACGAGATCTTTATGTTCACAGTTTCCTGAATTATGGGAATATCGGAGGTCCAAGAATTCAAAGGATTACCTAATATTGGACTCGATATCACCTATGTAGAATATTAGGCGCGGTCGTGAGAACTACATCACAACAAGTAGGTATAATCATTGTACTATCTTCTTAAAAAAAACAATTGTCCTATTGTTATTAATAATTATTGGGGGAGGTTGTTAACTAAATTTAAGGAAATTGTACAAGATTTTTTCCAGTTTGAGCTAATTTCATTTTACAAAATATCCCTAATGTAGATTATCACTTCCTCTCATTTAAAACACAAGTCGCTTTAGGGTTAATAATTTTATTCAAAATATTGTTGCTTTGTATTTTTTGTATTTATCATTCTACCAAATTTATTGTTTTCTTTTTAAATTATCATATTACTTCACATACTTTTTTTCCAATAAAGTATATTTACTTTGTATTCTTCTCATATAATACAAAGGATATATTAATCATTTTACCCCTCCCTAAAAATGTGGAAAAAATCTAAACCGATTATATTTTGAGTAGAATGTAACACAAAATACCCTTAATGTTTTATTTCATGACACGATATCTTTCCGTTCAAATTAGATATACTATATTTTTCATATCCTATTCTACCCCTTGCACCATATATCCCTTTAATAACCTCTGGTAAATATGAAATTTCTGTTAAATTTAAAAATAATTCAACAAATGAATAAATAATAAAAATTCATAAAAAAATTAATTAAAATCATAATTTTAAACATAAATATGAAAATGATTCAAATAAAAAAATTGTAATTTACAAATAAAATGTTCAAATGTCACACTATAAAAACATTTATAACATTACACCGTAAATAAAAATACATTAAATATAATTAAATTTAAAACATTAATATAATATATTAAATAATGATGAATTAAAAAAAATAGCAATTTCATATAGTTCATAAAAAAATATTTTTAAAAAAATTCTAAAATTTAAGGTTAAAAACTATAAAGTATGATAGTTTTTCTTGTGTTTATTGATATTTTAAAAATATTATTGTTAATAATATTTTATATTTTATTAAATATATTAATAATTACTTATATGTAATATAGCTGCTATAATTTTTTTTATAATTTTAAGTACCGCCACATTAGTTTCTAAGAAGCAATTTTTTTTATTATTTATTCATTTCCACTTATTTGTAAAATTTATTATTCTTATTATCTTTTGTGTTTATATAACTTTTTTCATTTTTTAAAATTTTATTATTTTGAATTTTTTTAGTGAAAATTATGTCTCCTACTCATGACAGTTACGAAATTACGTATCCGTCTTTGAGTTTTCAAAAATAACTTTTCCCACCCTTGTGGTTTTCCCTGTTTTACATCCTTCAAGTTGATTTTTTTCTAATTTTGTTTGAACATTGTCTGAAATTGGTGAAACTTTACATGGACGATGCTAAGGTGTTATATTTTGGTTTCAAGTCATATCCAAAGTCTTTTAGGCTCACATGTGACCGGTGGGACCACGAAAACATGTTCAGAGTAAGATTTTTTTGTAGATTCTGGCGTAAAAAAAGCGTACTCTCGATGTGTTTCCATTGGATCTCACATATCATATGTTAGCTTAAAAAACTTTGGATTTGGCATAGATACGAAATGTAACACTTTAGCATCATCTATGTAAAGTTTCATTAACTTCGGGCAGCGTTCAAGCATTTCTTATATTGAACAAAAAAAAAAGCCAACATGTGGTAGAATCCCCAAAAAAATTACATCCCCCACCCATGGCGTTTGACGAAATTACACAGCCCACCCACGAGGTTTCAAAATTTACTTTCCCCACCCATGTGGTTTCCCTTTTTTTTACATCCGACTATTTTTCTAATTTTCATTCAACTTAAGAGATGCTTAAGACTCTGTTCGGTCTTGGCATAAATGTGACATATTTGATGGTAAAAAGGGGTGGTCCCCGCGTGGGTCATGCACTTTCTAAAATAGCATACTATCACAAATAAAGCAACCTGACCAAAACAGCCGCAAAACAGACATTGCCGAACAGAGCCTAAACATTGTCCAAATTTGATTAAACTTTACATGGATGATGCTAAAGTGTTATATTTTGGTCCAATTCCAAATTCAAAGTTTTTAAACCTCACATGTGACATGTGGGATCCAATGAACACGCGTTCACATGTCACATGTTTATTGGATCTCACGAATCACATATGAGCTTAAAAAACTTTAAATTTTATGTCGGACCAAAATATAACACTTTAGCATCATCTGTGTAAAGTTTCATCAACTCTGGTCAACATTTAAGCATCGCTTAAGTTGAACAAAAAATAGTATTGCTTCTAAGTAAGGCGGAGAAAGTGTGTCTTTTCCTTTATTATTAAGTTAAGGAAGGGCTTTCTTAATTTCATTTTTATTCTCCCTCTCATTCCTGGTTTCCTTCCTCGAAAGTTCACGCTCTTCTTCTCGCTTTGTCTTTCTCCCTCCCTTCACATTCTTCTTATTATCTTCTTCCTTTCTCCCAATGGTTAATTTCTGAGATGATCTACTCACAAGATTTAGTTTGTCAGTCATTCATCTTTCAAGTTTGAGTTGGTTTCATTCTTCATTGTGTTCCTCCCTCCTCTTTTTGATTATGGTTTCGAATTCCGATATATTCAGTTTGTTTATTCATTGAGTTTGAGTGGGGATTCGAGGAGTGTGCGGTGTGGAGCCCGTTGAGTTGTGCGGGTCTTCGGGTGTGAGGTAGGTGGTAGATGGTTTCAGTTGTGTGTGTTCACCCACGAGGCCTTCTGATTTTTGTTTCTGCTTCAGAATATGTTGATTGTTCTCTAATTTGTGATTAATCTGACTCGGATTTGTAACTGTGATTTCGTTTTGATAAAACCTTGTGGTAAGTGTTTTGATTTGCCTATTTTGATAAGAAAAAATGTTGTGAAAATAATGGAGTTTGTGTTTCTGGACTCTCTATTATTTCCCGCTTTGATTTGCAGATTTTGCTCAGTCAGGACAGAGCCTTGAAGGTGTGTATTTTGTCAGTGCTTTTTCCTTGTCCGGACTGGATGCAAGGACGAGGTCGGGGATTGTAGTTCGACTTGTGTCCGAACTTACAAGCCCAAACACAAGCCCAGACAACACATAAGTATTTTCTTGGACTTGTAAGTCCGGACAAATGTCCGAACGCTTCTATGTTTCAAACCCGGCATGCGTCCGAACTTGTAAGTTCGGACACATGTTCGCAAGTGTGTATTATGAACGTTCGGCGTTCGGACTTGTAAGTCTAGACACATGTCCGGACACCTCTATTTTGTGTCACGGCATGTGTCCGGACTTGTAGGTTTATACATATATCCAGACACGTCTGATTTTGCCTAAAATGTTTGTTTGAGCTTCGTTTTTGACTTCCGTTTGTGGGATTATGATCTCCTAAGTATGTACAATCTATTTGACAAATTTTAGCATGTGTCTATGTGTATTTTTGTTCCAAAAGTACTCAGTTCTGTTTACAACCTTTGAATGGCTTTGAGAGTATTGATTTCGATTTTTGTTTTCGTTTGGATTTTCGTGCTTTGATAGTCTTAGTATAAGACTTCTATTTCTGTAACAATTTCGGTTTCATTATATTTAAAGCCTTTGTGCTTTGTGTTTGTGTTTTGCAACACCTTTGGTCTGAAGATTAAGCTTTTGTTTTGGGATCTAGTAAATTAGTCTTCTGAGTCTTGGTTGACTGGGGTGGGTTAACCTGTAGCATGCTACATAGACATCACTCTATTTTTGTGGGACCGACGAGTTCTTTGGTCTTCGGGCCATTTCTGTTCTTGGGCTGACGGGCCCATATGTCTTTGGACCATTTCTGCTTGTCGATAGATCTTTCGATCCTTGGGTGTGTGACCCATTCTATGTGTGAGTACTATGAACTAGGGTCCCACATATATTTTGTAAGATGTATGTTGTGAAACACTTTGGCTGATATTCACTCTATTTTTAGAATGTTCTGTTTGTGAACTTGTGACTCGTGGTTCTTATTTTCATCTACCCTATCTGATTTTGATTTTTGACGGTCTGCTAAGTGCTTTCTACCTTCTGAAAAGCTTCTAACTTTTGTATTGTCATCCTTTGTTTAAATGTCAGTTTTGACCTTTGCTTAGCTCTGTCTTGCTTTGGACTTTAGTTTGATTTGAAAATCTTCTGCTTTGGACTTTAATTTTGTTTTGGTAAGCACATTCGTATATAAGTATATATATATGTTTATAACTATTTTAAGCATGCTCAGCTGTTGAAGTTTATCACCTGTTGAGCTATGGTTTGCTCACCCTTATTATCCGTCTTATTTTTAGATTTTAGCCATTGGCTGGAGTTCTCTGTTTCTGTCTATTAGTTTTGCTTTTTAGATTTTGTATTTGTAAAGTCGGCCTTGTGGCCCTTTTTGTATTTTTTGGCCCTTTTATATTTTGTAGCTTCCACTCTGTAAGATGTATGTACGCTTTGATTGATATTTGTCATATATATATATATAAGCATTTATTCAGTTTTGGGGCATCATGAGAGTAACCTTACGTATCTTAGGTTATAAGTGCGCAGCGTGTGACGGTCTCAAGACCAGGGTGGTTCTGGGGTCGTTACACTAGTGGTATTATAGCTAGGTTTGGCTTCTGTTGGGTTTGTCAGGTGTTTGCATGTCTACACTTCCGTGTCGTCTGTCTGTTATCTGTTGTTTGCTAACTATGGCTTGGTTTATCTGCTTTATGATGTATGTGGTGTGCGTCTGCACTGTAGTTGCTTGTTATCAGAGTCGCGCTATGGAAATGTAGTGTCTGTGTGGATGTGTTTTTTGTGTTTTGAGGGTGAGTCTGAGGGTGTCGGGTCCTTTGGGAAAGGATGTCGTTTGAGAGTTCAGATGTGTTTTGGTTGTGTGGTTATGTTGTGTGTGTGCTATGTTGTAAGTTAAGAAGTGTGTTTGTTCCTTTGGATAAGGACACCTTCTGAGAGTTTAGTGTCGTTCGTGAGTTTCAGGCTGGATCCTCAGTAATCTTTTGTTGTGATTCTTATGTCAGTAAGTTAGCAGTGAGTTTGGAGTGGTAGCTTATAGTGAGGTTCGAGCTTCTGGGATGTGAGATTCTTCTTCGTGTATGTTAGTGTTTGTAGTACTCTCATACTTAAGGTGCATCAGTTCGAGTTTCAGGTTTCGTCGAATTTCGAGGATGAAATTCTTTTTAAGAGGCTAATGTTATGCCCCAGTTTTTTTCTTATTTTGTTTCTGATTCACAAAGGGAGTTTAATGTCATTCCATCTTTATGTTACTAAGTTTATGATATTTTCTGGTTGCCTTTGTTAGATTTTAAGAAAGGAGGGGCAAATGCATCATTTCCTTTATTATCTATTATTAAGTTAAGGAAGAGCTTTCTTAATGTCATTTTTATTATCCCTCTCATTCCTGGCTTCCTTCCTAGACAGTTCACGCTCTTCTTCTTGCTTCGTCTTCCTCTCTCCCTTTGTATTCTTCTCTTTATCTTTTTCTTTTATTCCAATGGTTAATTGCTGGGATGATTTGCTCATGTAATTCAGTTCGTCAGTCAGTCGTCTTTCAAGTTTAAGCTGTGGTTTCATTCTTTGTTGTGTTCCTCCCTCCTCTTTTAAATCATGGTTTTGAATTCCAATATATTCAGTTCGTTTGTTCGTCAAGTTTGAGTGGGGATTCAAAGAGTGTACGGTGTGGAGTCCGTCGAGTCATGCGGGTCTTCGGGTGTGAGGTAGATGGTAGATGGATTCAGTTGTGTGTGTTCACCCACGGGGGCTTCTGATTTTGTTTCTGTTTCTGAATATGTAATTGTTCTTTGATTGTGATGAATCTGATCTGACTCATAATTGTAATTGCAATTTCATTATGTTAAAACCCCGTGGAAGTATTTTGATTTGCCTATTTTGATAAGAAGAATGTTGTGAAAACAATGGAGTTTGTGTTTCTAGATTCTCCATTATTTCCTGCTTTGATTTGCAGATTTTGCTCTGTCTGAACTTGTGTCCGGACATGTATGTCCGGACGGAGCCTCGGACATGTGTATTTTGTCAATGGTTTTTATTGTCCGAACTTCCGTTTGGACATACATGTAAAAGGACGAGTCCTGGGATTGCAGTTTGACTTGTGTCTAAACTTGCAAGCCCGGACACAAATCCAGACACCTCGTAAGTATTTTCTTGGACTTTGTACGAACTTGTAAGTCCGGACAGTTGTCTAAACACTTATATGTTTTTAAACCCGACATGCGTCTGGACACCTCTGTTTTGTGTCATGGCATGCGTTTGGACTTGTAGGTTTGGACGTATGTCCGGACACGCCTCTGATTTTTCCTAAAATGTTCGTTTGAGCTCTGTATTGATTTCCGTTTGCAGGGTTATGATCCTCTAAGTGATCATAATTTGTTTTGACATGTTTTAGCATGTGTCTATGTGTATTTCTGTTCTGAAAGTACTCCATTCTGTTTATAACTTTTGAATGGCTTTGAGAGTATGATTTCGGTTTCTGTTTTTGTTTGACTTTCCGTGCTTTGATAGTCTTAGTATAAGACTTCTGTTTCTGCAATGAATTTGGTTTCGATATGTTTAAAGCCTTTGTGCTTTGGTGTTTGTGTTTTGCAACACCTTTTTTCTGAAGATTAAGCTTCTGTTTTGGGAGCTAGTGAATTAGCCTTTTAAGCCGTGATTGTAACACCCCTAATACTAATCCTGTAATGACGTCATAATTCATAGCATAATAAATAGCGAATTGCAGCGGAAAATAAAACTATCTAACCTTGGTGTTACACGCCGCCACTCACCCTTGTGAGTAACAAGGCAACCTTACACTTTCCAACATTACAACTCCTCACGCTGTGATGAACAGATACTGAGCACTCTAATAATTACAACCAATTCCAACTAAATGAGCAACTAACTGAATACAACATCCTTCTTAATACGATACAAAATAAAACCGACGGTGTTTGTTGAAACACTTCAGCTACCCCCGAGTCCCACGCTCCGGCTTGAGTCTTCTTCAACAACCTGGAATTTTTGGCCCACTAAAGGGCTCAGCAATCGAAATGCTGGTATGCTAAATGTGATCTTAAGTCATCTAGATTCTTTTAGTCGTTTTAGCCATCTTGATATTAGATTCATTACATAAAATACCGGTTTATACTGATAACAGAAATAACTGTAAACACTCAACAAACACATAACAATCCACCGGTAAACACCAGTGTACAATAGTACCCAACACCAATAACCACATAACAATAACCACACAACAATAACCAATAATCACACATTAGTAAACCACAACAATAATCAAACAAGATTTACGTATTAATATGTACTTGTTAGTTAGTCACTTGGCTCTTATCCTTTAAACCAATCATTTAACCTTTCCCAATTAAATCCCATCTCAAGAGTCATGATAAGACAAACCTTAATAACCTGTGAAAATGGACAGCGTGTCCCACTGGGTTCCAAAGGAACCGTTACCAGCAGACCTTATGGCCCTGGATAAATATATGTAATGACCGATCCGGTCGAAACTGTGCACCAACGGCAGTGCATTCCGCCATCCCCGAATGTGGCTGATGGATTTGGAGTGACTCCCTTCTTGAGTCTCTCATAGTGATCACAATGCGCAACCAGAAGGTCGAAACGATCTGGATTCCTCTCTTTATAAGTTAGCCCTTTTTGTCAGTGACATAATAATCAATACTTGAAATAAGACTATCACATTCGACCCTTGTTAGGTTCATCAATACCTAAAGGTCAGTTAGTCTTCCCTTTTTTTTCAGTTTAGGTGTATAAACCTTTGTCACCAAGCATTCGCGTATTAAATACAACGCAACAGTTTAAACAATATCACTTACAATATCATTCACATAAATCATAGATATCTTCTTAAACATTTAAACACACAATGTCTGGACCTTAGGAAAATCCTTAAGACATTCAGACCACACAATTAACATACCGTTCACCAAGAAACTGCTAGCTTGATAACTTCCCGTTTAGTAGTTCCTTCCCGTTCACTGTTATTTAAACATGCAATACCGCACTTCTATTAATAAGACTGTTTACTAAGCATTACAGTACAGTCACCGTAGAACTCATTCTCGTTGTATATCAACTCCGTAAGTTTTTTACTTTCCCCTGTTACTTTAACAGTGGTTCCAGATAACCTAGCAGTTCATTATTTTATGTGGACTCACATGTGATAATGAATCTCATTTATACGGTATGTCTTTACCTTATTATTATATACTTATAATTATTTCCACTTATCATTTATATTATATACCTTGGTCATTTTTTATAACCAAAATTATTTATAAACTTTATATTATATTCCTTAATATACCATAATACATTATATTTTCTAGTCTCACTTCCTTGCCTTATTAAATTACAAAACCAACCTTATAATCCGGTTATATATTATACCCAACAATTTAATAAATTACTAAATAACCACACATAATTTTTCCGGTAATCATAATTGATCCCGTTAACTTTTACAACTTAACAAATATCCATATATTTTTATAATTTATTAAATACCCTTATCAATTTCGAAAATTGCAAAACAATTACATTAACTTCTATAAATTGTCAAATAACCTTAAAACTTTTATAATTCACTAATTACCCACATTAACCTTTGTAAACATTAATCAACCACCTTATTTTTACAAATCACCAAATACTCTTATTATTTCGTTAACTACAAATTAATACCACAAATCTTATAAATTATCAATTAAGCCCATAAGCTCTTCGGTGTAATCATATAATTTCTATATTCATACTTTTAACCCCAAAACTTTATATAAGTTACATATTAACTCATAAACTATAGTTTTAATATTTAATTTCTTAAAATAACCAAAGTAACTCATATCTTTCTTAAATTGCATTTTCGCCCCCATTAATTTTCTATCTTTCATATATACTTCCACAAATTACATATTCACCCTTAAACTTTTAAACTTAATATTTTATGTCATAAATCATTTTAACCCAAAGTTTTTGGTCAACACTTTGACCAAGACTTAATTTCACAACTAATACTTTAACAAACCCATAAAATCATAAGTAATTCTCGGCTATACCTTATATTTTCCAATAATTACAAAATAGCCCCAAAACTTTATAAAATGTTATTTTAACACGTAAACACTTATTTAAATTCACTAAAATTCATAATATTAATCCCCATCTTATATTATATTATAAATACACCAAATAATTATTATGTTCTCGGTAATATACATTTGTACACTAAACTTTTCTAAAATTACATTTTAACCACATAGCTTATTTAAATAGCCATTTAAACACTTGTAGCTATTTTTAATGTTCTCAAATATTTGTAAAATAAGTTAATACACTTATATGTATTTCAAAATTCATTAAATCACCTGTATTGTTCTCGGCCACAATTAAATTTTCATATGTTTTAAAACTTGTTTTAAACTTTATAATATGCATATATACCATATAACACTTCTAAAAATTATGCTAATGACTTAGAATGATTATAAACTAAAAATAGAACATATTATCCTTAGATATTTCGGTTTTAGTATATGTGTATCCTAATTAATTTTTGTGACACATATTCCACACCTTAAGGTAATAATCTTACCTTATATGTTATATTATTTTCTTGATAATATAGCCTATAGTTTTCGGTCCTAATTTATGTAATGATTATATAATTTTTATACCAAAGTTTGAAGCTTAAATCAAACTTAAACTTAATACACCTTATTTATATAAACTTACCCTTAAATCAAGACAACTCTTGTACTTGACTTTTCCTTGAATTTCCAAGCTCTTCAAATGCTATATTGAAGTTGATAAACCGAATTCCTTGTACATGTGTAAGAGATTTATTTGTTAGACTTCTAATAAGAGCTTATAAATAATATTGTAGAAATTTTACAAGGGTTTTACCTTAGGAATTTATCATGGTATTTTTGATACACCTTGAGATGATTGTAGTTCCAATTTTCCTTCATGAAATAATGAAGAAAATATTGGTTTAGAAGTTCCTAAATTTTCGAAAATTGTTTAGGTAATTACTTAAGATTTTTCAACATAAAAAATATACCTTAACTTGATCTTGTTGTTCCTTGTGTTGTTGTTGAATTTAGGAACCACCTTGGAGCATGAGTGCTTGGCGATTTCTTGTAGATTTACTAGGATGATTTGTTGCTTCAAGACTTGATAGAATTAACTAGGAAATTACATTAAAATGGTGTTAGGAGCTAGTACACCATTAATGGAGTTTATTAGAACTTTGGAATTAACTTAGGAATGGAGAAAAGAGAGGGAGCTAAATGTTGAACTTACCATCGTTTAAGACTTGGCAAGTGAATGCATCCACCTTACGTAGCTTAATAAGGCAAGGACATAACTTGTTTATATTGCAATTATTAATTGTCATTAGTCATTCTTTTATGTAGAGATTTGTTTAATTGATTACTAAATTGTTACATAATTAAATCTCCATTTTTTTTTGGCTAGCTACTATAGACATGCGGCTGGTGGAATTATTATTGAATTTGGAATTTACCAATCATGTCATTAACCGGCTAGAAAGGAGTGGTTCTGCATTAATTGAGTTACTTAATGATATAAACTTTATTTGTTGATTAACTTGTTGTCTTGTCCATTTGCAGGTGCAGGTCGTCGAGCTCCTCCCTGCTGAAGTCTCGTTAATGGAGCACTTCATCACTCAATTATCCTCATGCACATTAACGGCATTAAAGGTATGGTGCATATTTAATCTACTTTGTTTATGTTGTATGATGGACTAGGCATTAACTCTTGATTGTTTAATTATCTAACCTGTTTTGTTTTTTTGCAGGTATGATCGGATGAAAACAAAAAAAAAGTAGCAGCTAGTCCACGTTATTAAAGCACACCAAGTTGTGATATGTGTTTGCTAATTCATCCAGCATGTTTTAACTTAGTTTATATACAATTATTGATTACTAATGAAGTTTGCTGGTGCAGGTTGATCGGCGCAGAAGAGTGGAGCAAATGGAACTGCAATCTCCATCTCATTGTTACGGTAATCCTATCATAGTAGACTAGGTTCATTTTGTTAATTTGTTATATGAAAATAACATAAGTTAGGTACATGTCTTTATTTGCTTAATTTACAGCAATTATTTGCTATCCTCTTTAGCATAATTGGTGGGTATAAGTTAGCACATGGCAAGATTCCAAGTTGTCTTACTTGTTTAATTGTCTAGTTGGAGTGTGACTCATAAAGTCCTATGACATTTTATAAAGTCTAAACATGTTAAAAATATTTATTGTCAAACCGGTAGCTAGCACCGTTTTTAATTGCCCATAGTTATGTATATGCATGATCATGGTTATGGCTAGTGCATTACCGATAGTGATATGCTTCCTACAGTTTTTTTTTCTTTTTTTTTTTTTGGTCAGATACAGTTTTTTTTTTCTTTGAGTGCATGCATATAGTTAAATTGTGAAGTGATGTACTACAGAACCCGTTTGGTATTACTACCAATGTATAACCGCATAATACATGTGTTAGTTGCTATAGATTTTCCTTTGCTAAGCAAGGGTACATAAGTTAATATGTTACCGTAACATATGTGACGGTTACTTTATTTTTTTGTGTGTGTTCAGGTAATGGTATATTACCGGAAGTATATGGTATGTATAGGTAGGTTTAATTTGCCATAATAATATATACCCCTATATAAGGTAGGTACATTAGGTAGTTAATTGTTTTATTAAATCAAAGTGTGTAAAACATGCCGAAGATTGGTATACAAAACCGGTTTATATGGTACCGATTTTTAATTTGTATACTTTGTGTTATATGTAATGGTAAAACATTTCCTAAGTATTTATGATATATATTAAATATTAAGATTATGTAACATAAGTTGTTACATTGTTTAAACATGTATATCAATTTATTTTTGCATTTATAAATGCGCAAGTGTTCGTAAAATATTTACGTTGCCCGTTAGTATTTTTTTGTGTTTTTACAATGAACGTTATTGTGTATCGAGTCATATAAACGCTTGTATATATTTTCCCTAGATGACGCTCTCCTAGTTGAGCTTGTTTCGTAAGGGGTTTAATGCCGTTAATAAATGTACATGAGCGTTTTGTACGAGTATGTTACAACGTTTGTAAAATTACGCCCGTTAGCGTTTATGGTAAAACGACTGTTTTTACGTAAGCGTTTGCGTGCATGAGTTTGCATGCGCACGCGTAGTATTAATTTATGTAACGTTTTGCATGCATATCTAAAATGATTTATTCCATGATCAATTCTTCAAATAATATTTATTTACTTATATTTAATTGTTTAACTGTTAGGGGTATTTCAGTGATTGACTAGGTCGGGTTAACCCATAGCATGTTATGTAGACGTCATTCTATTTTATGGGACTGACGGGTTCTTTGGTCTTTGGACCATTTCTGTTTTGGGGCTGACGGGCCAATTGGTCTTTGGACCATTTCTTCTTATCGATGAATCTTTTGATCCTTGGGTCTGTGACCCTTTCTGTGTGTGAGTGTTGTGAACTAGGATCTCACCTCTATTTTGTAAGCTGTTTGTTGTAAACCACTTTGTCTGATCGTCGCTCTGTTTTGAGAATGTTCTGTTTGTGAACTTTGTGACTCGTGGTTCCTGCTTTCGTCTGCTCTATCTGTTTTTTATTTTTGACGGTCTGCTAAGTGCTTTCCACCTTTTGAAAAGCTTCTAACTTTTGTATTGTCTTCAGCTGTTTAACTGCAAGTTTTGACCTCTGCTTAGCTCTGTTCTTTTTTGGACTTTAGTTTTCTTTGAAAGTCTTCTGCTTTGGACTCTGATTCTGTTTTGCTAAGCGCATTCATAATAATATATATACATAACCTGTTGAGTTGTGGTTTGCTCACCTCTATTATCCGTCTGATTTGCAGGTTTTAACCATTGGCTTGAGTCCTCTGCTTCCGTATTTTAGCTTTGATTTTCAGATTTTTTATTTGTAAAGTCGACATTATGGCCCTTCTGTATTTTGTGGCCCTTCTGTATTTTATGGCTCTTCTATATTTTGTGGCCCTTTTGTATTTAGTTGCTTCCGCTCTGTAAGATATATGTACGCTTTGTAGATTGCTATTTGTCATATATATAAGAGCATTTGTTCAATTTTGGGATATCGTGAGAGTAGCCTTGCGTATCTTAGGTAATAAGTGTACGACATGTGACAGTCTCAGAACCAGGGAGGTTCTGGGGTCATTACATAAACAATCAATACATTGACTTGAACAACTTTTGAACTTAAAATGAATTATTGTACGATACTTACCGTACAACTAGTTGTACAATGGGCAAACGCACCACAAATAGTTATAATCAAGAAAACAATTTCAAATTAATGTAGACAACTTATAGGACGATGCCTCCTTGATTTATTGAACATTTGTATGCCCATTAGACCACATATAGTAGCTCAAACTCTCAAAGTTTTTTGGAATTAATATTTTAGTTGTTCCCAATATAATCTCTTTAAATGTTGTTGTGTCACTACGAGTAAGGAACCTTAGAATGTTTTTTTAATCTATCTTTAGTATTTTATTTTCTTCTTTTTTCTCTATGTCACGGAATAAAAACTCTAAAAACCATTGCTATAATTACCCTTAGTATAAGGTTTAACAAATCTATTGATGTGCCTTTCCCTCCTCACAAAAGTACTACATTATCGACTTTGAGCTTTTTTTTGAAACAGAATATATATATTTATGTGATTAAGTTGCGTACAAGTTCCGGAATATTTTCCGGTGTCCATGAACCCGATAATCGTGTACTTCGGGCATGGTTAGCTAAAGTATGCGCTGAGAGATTATCCACCCTAGGGATATGGAACCATAGAACATCAGAGAAGACGCCTAGTTCTGCCAAAACCCGATCCAAAATAAAAGTTGTTGAAGGTAAAAGTGCTGAGACCGTGCCGGTTTGCAAGTACTGGATAACCGACCGACAATCGGAGAAGACCCGCAGACTACGAACCCCCAAAACCCTAGCCGCATGTAGCATATCCTCAATAGCCATAGCTTCTGCATCCGCAATACTTAGAACGCCGGTAAAGCCTCGACCACCCGCAGAGAGTAGCTGTGTGTCTTGCCAACCCACCCATGCAATGCCCACATGGCCACTGGAATCCAAACTAGCGTCCGTAAAGAACTCTGGCCACATAGGATGAGCTATGCGATGCTGCTGAAGCGATGGAGAGCTGGCCTGATCATTGGAACAAGAGTGGTGGAGGAAAGACACAGCTTGGGACCAACCATGCTCAAAATGATGGACACGGCCATGCGAAACTTGACACCGTGCATACCAAAGTTGCCAGAGAAAACAGACACATTTCTCCACTGCTGCCCGTGAGCTATTCAATATATATTGAAATAGCCAATGTTGAAGCCCCTGGTCAGTAGAGATCGAAGATGGCAAACAAAACCCAAAACGGGACCAGAAAGCGCATACATCAGGGCACTCATAGAACGCATGGAGCATAGTTTCTGGCGCGTTGCATAAAATACAAGTGGTGTCCATGGGAGTGCGAATACGTTCTTGTATAGTTGCCTTACAAGGAATTTTTGACGTGATAAATTTCCATGCAAAGAGCTTGACACGAGGCGGGAGAGGAAGACCCCACAAAACACGATAGACCTTATCAATTGGCGCTAAAGTGGAAGTAGATGGGGACTGAGCATGCTTGATAGATAAGGCCGCAAAATAAGTCGATGAAACAGTGTAAGCACCAGTCTTTGTGAGTCCCCAAAACCATGAATCAGAGGGGGATAAAACATTACGAGGTGGACCAATTGGCGTTGCCAAAACATGTGGAATATCAGAGGCATCACACCAGGCGTGCAAGAGATCTGTATTCCATTGACCATCAACGGTGATAAGAGTAGCAACAGAAGCGAGGCGCTGAACCATTGGGGGAATGCGCCAAAGAAACAGCTTGCCTCCTGGCTTAGATGGTAGCCATCTGTCTGTGATCCTTGTGGTAGCACCATTGACAAGTGCACGTCGCCCTCCGAAAAGCAGTAAAGGTCGAACAGAAAGGAGAGCTCGCCAAACAGGACTAGATGTGGAGCCAAGAGGAACCTCCTGCCAGGAAGCATCCCGCAAATACTTTGCAGAATAAAACCGAGATAGAAGAGTGGTTGGTTCGGTGAGAATACGCCATAATTGCTTTGCTAACAGAGCCTGATTAAAACAGCGAAGATCTCGGAAACCCATACCTCCTTCCCGACGATGTTTACACATGGAAGACCACTTAGTCCAATGGAGAACACGCGAGGTCTTAGTTCCGCCCCACCAAAAAGAATTAATCATCTGCTGAATCTGTTTTAATAGAGTGGAAGGAAGTTGTATGATGGACATAGCATACGTGGGAATGGCCTGCAATACCGCCTGTACCAACAATGTTCTCCCCGCCTGAGATGTCGTGCGCGACCAACTCTGGATACGCTTAGCAACCCGATCCTTAATATACTGAAAACTGAGCACTTGCTCTTGCCAATTGTACTAGGAAAGCCAAGATAGATCCCAAGATCCTGAGTAAGGTGCGCCTGCAACTGGGCAGCAATGGCTATCTGAAGGTGCTGGTGCATACCAGAGGAAAACATCACCGCGGACTTGTGTGCATTAATGCATTGACCGGAGGCGGTTTTGAAATCTTCCAAGATCTCCACCAAGGCAGCAGCATTTGATACAGTGGCATCCCCAAAAAGAACAATGTCATCAGCAAATAAGAGGTTGGAAATCGGTGTAACCAGACCTGGAAGTGTAAATGGCCGGTAATACCCAACATCTGTAGCTAGCGCAAGAGTTGAGGTCAGCGCCTCCATACAAATGATGAACAAAATGGGAGACAGTGGATCCCCTTGACGGAGACCCCTAGACGGATGGAAAAACTGGCCTGGATACCCATTAATCACGACCGCTGATCTAACAGTTGTAATACATTGACGAACCAGTGCAATCCAATTAGGGTGGAACCCCATGCTGGTTAGGACATCCATGATGAAACCCCATTCGAGCCGATCAAAAGCCTTAGACATATCGACCTTGTATGCGAAATAACCCTTCGTTTTGGCCTTGGAACGACGCATGGAGTGTAAGATTTCATGGGATAGCAAAACCTGATCCGTGATTAGCCTATTTCGAACAAAAGCAGCCTGATTGTATGAAATAACAGTAGGGAGGGCATCTGTAATACGATTAACTAAAACTTTGGCAATGACCCGGTAAATTGTATTACACAGAGAAATGGGCCGGTAATGAGTAATTGATGTAGCCTCCGCTGTTTTCGGTATAAGAACAATATGTGTATCATTCACCGTGGGAGGTAGCGTGCCCCCATTGAGGAAACTCAGGCAAGTATGGATAAAATCATCACCGATCGTTGTCCAAAACGTGCGTAGGAACGTACCATTGATACCATCCGGCCCTGGTGCCTTCCCTGGATTCATCTGATTATAAGCTGCTACCACCTCTTCCCGGGTGTAGGCCTGACCCATGGCGTGTTATGATCCACAGAAATTCGATTAGCTACACAAGCCTTTATGTGATGATCAGGAGGCGGTTGAGTGGTAGTGAACAATTGCTGAAAAAACTGACGAGCCACCTGCTCGATACCCACCCATGTCAACTGCATTGGCTGTTTCTGAGGACAATGATGCAATATAATTTTGTCTGCTGCGCATCCGGTATCGACTAAAGAAGAAGGCCGAGTTTCGATCACCTGCACGCACCCACTGTTGTCTAGACCGTTGCTGGAGCCTTATTTCCTCCTTCAACAAAGGGAATCATGTATAAGATTGAGATCAGTCCAGCGTGCCATATCAGTGGCGCCTGATCCAA